>LD350833.1:119743-145565 GCA_001465055.1 Ptychodera flava
TATATATATATATATATATGTAAGATCAGTATATTACAGGTTCATAAATATTTTACTTTGTTTTGTTCATTTTTTCTTGTCTGAGTGTACGTATTTTCACAATCCACGTAATGATGCTTCATCTGTTCTTGAAAAGATGCTTATAAGGTCTTGTGTGCCTCTGAATGCGTTGTTACAAATGTTTAGTTTACTGAAAAAATCATGTCTAATGTCTGTGTAGCCTTTGCAATGAAAATAGAAATGTATCTCATCTTCTACTTGTTTGTTTTGGCAAATTGGGCATGCTCTGTCTATAACATTAACTTAAAGGTTTCTTTATCTACCTGTTTCTACGTGTAATATGTGTGCACTAATACGTAATTTACATTAGGCTGATCTGTGATCTGGGTTTTTTATGACATGAAGGTAGTCACGTCATGCGACATGACTACGTACGGGAAATACTTCGCGATAACGTATCGACGCAAGTAACGATGCAAAACAAGTTCTGTAAAAAGGCGAGTTTGAAATTATTATTACAATTACAGGTCTTAAAATCGTATGATTTATTTCATGTTTTGTCATACACTTTATGCATCAAAATGGTTTCTTCCAGAAAGGGGAGCTAGAAATAGAAGGGAGATCGAATGGAGATACCACAGCACGAGCAGTGTATGTTAATTATTAACACTGGCCTAAGTACTTGGATGTTTGCCTAGGGATATTGGAAGATTGTGAGGGAAATCGATAGGGGCTTATCAAAGTAGGGCTCTGGTACAAATTGGCGTCCGCAGTAATGTCAAAATGAAGCATTGATTTGCGTTTGCCCACATCCCTAGCATCTGTCAGACCAACATACACACAAAAACACAACTACCTGCTGTATTATAGTTTGCCTCTCGAAGGAGTATCCTTAGATACAGTGTCAACTTCCTTTGTTCTAATCACAATTTAGTGTGCATGCATACCCGATAGTCATTAGAATGCGAACCTAATGAACATGTCATTTTATGTGATATGAATCAACAATTTTAACTGACATACAAACTACAGCTGCACTAACGTGTTCACACACGTGACCTAATTTTTGTAGCGATGTCTGACCGTCTGTCTGTCTGTCTGCCTGTCTGTCTGTTTGTCTGTTGGCGCTATCTCTCAAGATCGGCTACTCGGATCAGAATCAAATCTGGTTCATCGATTAAGTTTGCAAATGGCAAGAACTTACTAATTTTTGGCAGATGTTGCTGGTAGTTTTCTTCATTTGCATAATTAATGACTTTAGAAAAAACCCAATTGTACATTTAGAACGGCTTCACAAAACTAGATGAGATTTGCTAGAAATGTTGATCACACTAGAAAACATAAGCCGTAGAATACATTAAGGAATGAACAGAAAGTTAATTGCTTATTTGCATATTTTAATGATATATCCTCTTTAAGGATATACATCTTGATTGACTAAAGAAAATTTACGAAACTTGCGATGTACATCAAAGATACCACATTTTAACACTAGGAAAGACATTAAGTAATTTTACTTTAGCTGTTATTGATTTGCATATTAAACAAAGTATGCTAATTAAGGATGTATATCTGGATAGACTTGATCGAAGTTGATGAAACTTCCTATGTACATTAATGATACTGTCATATACCATCATTGAAAGTACTTAAGCATTTTTACTTCAGCTAATCCCTCATGTGCATATTTAATGATCTTTCCCATTAGGAATATCTCTGGATTTACTTGATAAAAGTTGACAAAACTTTCTATGTTCATCAAAGAAACTATAATATAACATTATTGAAAGTTATTTAGCATTTTTGATTCAGCTGACTACTGATTTGCATATTTGAGCAAAAATTTCTAATAAGCTCTACATATCTGAATTGACTTGATCAAAGCTGGCAAAACTTGCTCATGAAAGGGAAGTCCTTAGACATTTTAGATCAGCCAATCACTAATTTACATATTTACCTAATTTCGGAGTTAGGGATAAACATCTGAATTGAGTTGATCAAAGTCGAGGAAACTTTTTATGTACTTTGAGGATAATATTCTATAACGTTATTGAAAAACATTCATCATTTTACTTTAGCTAATTACTAATTTGCTCATATAATGAACTTTTATTTTTAGAAATATATATCTGAATAATCAAAGTTGACGAAACTTATTTACTGAAACATGTGAGCATTTTCAGTTAATATCTTGTTCATGACAGACAATCCATGTTTTAAAATCGTAAGAACTGGTAGACAGCGGATAGTTTTTAACTCGCACACAATTCATCTGCTTGAAAGCAATATAACTCAGCAACATTGCTATTTTAGTATTGATGTCGAGAGTGCATCTATAGTGACATTATTACAACAATAACACCCTTTGATGTTCTTGTTTGGCTTATCATGACTTGATCAACAGCTGAATTTTTAGGAAAACAACGAGTCAAAACAGGGACTTGTCTATCTTGTAAGTTAACTTTATATTTTCTCGAATGGTACGAAAGTGTATGCAGTTTCGTGTACGTGTGAGGGTCTGTACACGGCATTGAAAACGTACCGCAAGGACGAGTCGTAGACTTTTGTTACTACAAACTTGTAAAAACTGCGATAGACCATAACGTTTCTTTTCAGAAACAGACATGACTGTGAATGCATTCAATAATTGGTGTAAGCATGGAGGTAAGTCATTGCTCAACCTCCATGGTATACGTTTAAGAACTACAACGTAGCAACGTACAGTCTACCTCATTAGCCAATCGCTGTTGCAGACAAAATCTCGCCTTTTGATAACGTTCATTGATGTGAAGCCCTTTGTCTATTTTTTCAGCGTCATAGATATTTTGCCAAGCACGGATTTGAGTATAAGAAGACTCAATCCTTAGAAGCCGTAAAAATCCAGTACGCTCCTTCACAAACAGCCAGGTGGAGACAGCCGACATGTTTATTCTTGGTTAAATGTTTATCAAGTTCAGTTCGTGCATTGATATTGACTTTGCGGGCTGAAAGGACTCAGCTTCAATAAAATGCCGGTTAGCAGGAGGGGTTTAGTTCAGAAGGTACTGGTTGCATTCAAGTAACTGTAACGATCTGTAACAGGCGTGATCAACTGGGTCACATAGCCAGAGTTGCAAAAATCCTAAAGTGCGTGACATGCAGCACTTCTGCCGCGTCTGAGAAGTGCGTTCAGCTAAGCCCCAAGCTGCCGCCATTCATTGATGGGTGGTAGGCAGGGCATATGAGGAAGCCAAAGCAAGCCCATGCAAACATCGTTCATCCTCAGTCTGTATTCAGCAATATTGAGGGTGGCCCTTGTGAAGAAACTGTGTTCCTTAATGGCGCGTGCTATTACAATACAATTGTCTGACTGACTCTCAGGTGAATCTTTTGATGAATTATCAGTTGGTTAATCACTGTACAAGAATAATGTGTCGTCCTACCAGATACACGTGATTGATGAACTATTGACAGTAGCACTTACCTCGTCATCAGAGATGACGAGTTCAAATATGGAGTCATCATCACCTTGGTGTACTTCACTGTTGCTTGCATTATAGGCACACAACGGCCCTTGTAATGAAACCATTTTGGAACCATAGATATCGTAATTGTGATACATCCACTTAAAGACCTCAATCACTCTTTCTACGTCTCTTAGGCTAACAAATCTACACTCCTCCTGTAGGTGTGTATTGGCGTAAAATATACAGAAAACATATGTTAGGAGAATTATTCACCCGATGCAAGTAGGTCATAATAATATTGGAGTTGTCCATCGTGTTTAATTTAAATTTGTGTTTAATTTAAATAAAATAGCAATTCTTTGAAAATGTACGTTAAATGTACATGTATCCTGACATTTTATTGTATTCTGTTAATTTTCAACACAATTTATTCTTACCTCTTGATCCCTCATGAATTGGTGAGATGCAGCTATAACATTGATCAGTAGATGCACCCCCTCAGCACAAAGTTCATTTTGCTTCAGCTGTAAAATAATAATGCTAAGTTCGTAAAAATTGGTATAATGCAAAACATGATCGGAATTTATTTGGGATAGTTATATTGAAACATTTTTTTAAAAATTAAGAATGTGTTTTCTATAACACTCTAATTTGCTTACCATCTACAACAAATCTACTCAAAATTTGCAATGTTGTGGACATTTTACGAGTATAGAATAATAAAATGACAATATCAGACGCAATTTCATTCAAAACATATACACATAAACAATATTAATATTTAAGTGAAGCTATGTGAACCTGCCCATATATTCTTTGTCACTGAAAAACCGATACTGATATTATTTGTTGCTTTGCCTAAATCAAAATGACGTTTTCGATTGATTTACAGAGCAGTCAGTCAGGTATATTTCAAATGTGCCCTGACTATATTTAACGTTTGTTAAGCCTTAAAGTAACGAAAAGGTCATTAAAAAGTGCTTGATTCAAAATTGTCATTCACAATCTCACCAGGCTGTGCGTGTCTTCATAACAATTGTTTATGTTATGCAAATACGCACAGCCTGGTGTGAACGTGTGTGGACAGTGCCATACCCATCTGAAGATGGCCCCTACTATATCACGTGATGATAGTGGCAAGCTTGGCGCTTTTTCCCATGATTCAACGTACTTTAAGTTGATGAAGCCCTGCGCTTCACGTCAGCCACTAGTTTTGTCCGATTTTGTAAACAAATTGCGTGTGTTATGAATATGGCTTTTCCGGAATAAGTGACCCTAGAGCTAGCACATATGAAGAAAATTAGCTTTGGTGAACTTCCCCTTTAAGCAGTGGTAAACCACTAACTAATGTCTTAAAAAATTACACTTCCGACAATTTGGTCAGCTAAACCCAATGCTTGTCCCCACCGTGCTTCACCCAACACAAAAACTAAGTAGTCTGAAGGGTATTGTTACTAGAAGTTGCAGAACTTAGAAGATATTAGATGTGAGAATTTTTCAAATTTAGCTGTGTTGGTTTAACGTCATAGTAACAATTCTACATACATCATATTACGATTAGGTGTACATTGCAATGTGTACGATGCCCATTGAAAATCGATCCGTGTTTCCGGTAACTAGACTGACCTAAGACTAACTCAGGATTCGTGACGTTTTATCTCATTTTAAAAATTTTGAAGTGTCAAAGACGATAAAGTGTGAAAAAACCTAATTATTAGAATTTGAGGGCTGGGGAAAAACTATTAAGGTAAATTTGCACGTTTCCGTAAACTGGGCTGGAGAAAAAAAATTAAGGTAAATTTGCACGTTTCCGTATGGTGGATGATATTGTTTACGTTATTGCCTTTCGACACAATGCGAGGCTGACAAATGAACCACTACGATCTGCATTTTTGTTACAAATCCGCATAAATATTGATATTGATGATAAATACACATCGTATTATCACGAATTATAATGTATTTCTAAGACCGTAATTTACCGTGTATAATGGACATATTTAGTATGCTTTACAATGACTTATTTAATCATAATTTCCATTCATCTATTCTGAATTTCTTGGAGACGAATTGTTTTCAATGTCCAACACCATGCAAAGCTTTATAATGTCTCAACTAATTAGGGCTTTATCTCTGCCTAAAGTGATAGACTGTTTGTTTTGAAATGTACGAAGTGCATTTCGTCTTTGTTAGAAAAGACAAAAAAGTTATAGCCGACACTCAAATTATTTTGAAAAAAAGAGCGTAGATTGCCTAATCCTTACATTTGTTGGAACTTTTAGGGTATCCTGCACGGAGATTTTATGAAATGGATCGGTAATAGGGTAATAGTCGCGCCAGCAGCTAACTGATCATGATAACGCATGCGCAGGTTCAATATATATAACGCAAGTAACCGGAAGTGTACCCAGCTCAATTAATGGGCGCCAGCATGTTCTTTGAGTGTTATTAAAGAAAAAATAAGAAACGTGCAAAGTATGATTTTTTCACTCACCACAATAAAACATATCGCTGGCATTACCCAGTAACTATTATTTTCCATCTTATCAGTGATACAAGATATCGTTATTATCACGATTAAAAATAGAAATAATGATAAATTTGTCCTGCATGTGAACACGGACTCACGCTAAGAATGCCGGGATCGAACTCACATTTAGAAAAGCGCCCTCTATGTCGATAACTGGCGCAGTTTTCAGACAGAAAGGTTTTCAGTAGGCGTAGGTTTTCAGCTCGCAAAACTGGAAGTTGGGGAAGTTCAGTTATTATGGCAAAGATAATGACGGCACAACAGGCCCTCATTGAAGACAGTAGATCGTTATCATGATAAGTACAAATGTTGTGTGCAAAAATTGCCATTCATGTCTAACTTTAGGACAAATTGCTCTAGCTGCTGCATTTGATTAGTAAAAGAATGGCGTGCGATCATCTGCCACACTACATTTGAAAAACAAGAGATATATAAAGTTACCGTAGCACAAATGAACACTTAGATTTCAATTTATTATCACATTTAATCTTAGTAACCACTAGCTTATATTTCATATATGGCTGTCAAAGTTAAAAATGAGAAAAGCGACAACAGTTGACAATGGGGGTACTCGATGGCAGAAAATTGCCCGGTGGATAAGACGCCTACACATATTTAACAATTTAAGCAGTACACTCTAGAAGTGTTAGTGAAGTGCATTTATATCAAGCGGCAATATATTGAGTTCAAGATAGTTAAAGGTAAAAATGGGATAAATACAAGTGTACTCTGCTCAGTCTGCTGTTCCCACACTTGTCCTGGGCATAATTTTTACCTGTCTACTACTTTCGAACCTCATGGAAAGGCATGGTGTCTTGAGCTGTTAAGTCACATGTGAAAGGTTGCAAAATAAACTGCTAGCCTTTGTGCAAATACCATGATCACATTAGTACGGAAGTCTCTCACGATGGACTTCTGTCATAGGGGATTGCACAAAAGTCTGTCCCCAGGGGTAGGGGTGGGGTGTCTTGGTCTCAGTGCAAGGTTCTTCTTGCCATGGTTTATTTTATTTTCATACGTTTGACTATGTTATGTATTGTTAATAAAGATTTATACCACCAGCTTTCTTTGCAGCCTTGCTGTCTTTGTCTTATGTTAGCACTGGTTTTGTAACGATTTATTTTCTCCTTCTCCATGCCACCTATTTGTCCTTTGACAATCTTGCGCCTGCCAGGGACTGTGCTTACGCGAAGTTCTGACTAGTTGGATTGCGTAATCCGCCAAAGCAAGCAAGGGTAGTAATTTCGTCTATTATCTGATGAGTTTGATTGCCTAATTCGCCAAAGTAAGCAACGGTAAATTACTAATCTGTCACCGGATTGTCACCGGATTAACTTAACAACCACGAATGCACCAGCAAGGTATCTTCTGTCATTGTTGACTTTCTCAAACTTAATCAGGTGATAATCTGATGACAGCGTCCACAGATTAGTAGTTTACCCTTGTTTGCTTTCAAATTAGCGCATTAGAAAATCAAAAATCAACACAGTGAAAAAACTTAGCGTAAGATTTTCAAAGGACAGAGGGAAGGAAAAAAACGTTTTGCAAAACAGTGCTAACAAAAGACCTAGACACCAAAGATTGGCAGTATAAATCTTTATTGGCAATGCATATCGTAGTCAAGCGTATTAAAATAAAAAAATCAATAGCAAGAAGAAACCTGTGCTGGGACAATTTTTTACGTCCATGCTGGTACCAAGACACCTCTACCCCACCTTACCCCGGAAACGGACATGAAGGCGACCCCTATTGTTCTGTGCTAGAATGCACTGGTATTGTTTACATTTGAATTCTAGTACAGATAAGAAATAAACTGTCAACAATTGCAATGCAGGTAATAGCATGTACAGGCTGAACTGACAAGTATATTATATTATATTATATTATATTATATTATATTATATTATATTATATTATATTATATATATATATATATATATATATATATATATATATATATATATATATATATCAACAAGCTTTTGCGAGAAGAGCAGAAACAGTAATGAAAATCAGCAAACACTATAGATACTGGCTCATTAACCAAATTAAACACACATGTTATACTCTTGACAAATAAATAAAATACACTTACTTTATTTCTCACCATACTTGAAATGTACAAGTATTCGATTTCTGGGCTTAATGTGCCAAAGTCCCAGACACAGGAGATTAGGCTTGGCGGTAGCTTGTACACACGATAAACAAGATGGCGAAGAGGTATTACACCTGGTCAGATACATATTTTGGATAGATTAAAATAAAAGTTCATTGCAAACATGAAGTGTACACAATAAGAGGTTATAAACGGCTTCGCTTGGTGGTTATGACTCGCCAAAATATGCCAATTTACACCCGAGAATTCACTTATCAGCAACCAGATACCCGACCACATTGTTTATAACTATATTTAATTTGATAGAGTATAAGTGGACAGTGTTTTTATTTCAGACGCGAACTTGACACAACGGCTAGTATACACTAAATGAACTTGTCTGTACGATCCGTGCACAGTTAATTTCAAACAATAAGGTATCGATTGATATCATCGAGCTAAAAGAATAGGCCAAACCCGGAATTCGAATCGACCACGGTACAAACAAAGTCATGTGCGCAAACGCGCATAGACGTACGTGTATTTCCATACGCGCTAGTACACATGTGGGTTTGTTTGTACCGGCATCACGTGATTATTTGGGCGTACTGAGTCTGTAGAACGCATCGCGTCCTTTTTATTCCGGAGTAGAACCATTATTTTGAAAAAAACACTATCTATAAATCGATGCCTTGCGTTACCTGATTGTAGGGAATTATAAATGACGTATAAGCTCAACTCCTCATTGGTGATTTTATCGAGCAGCAACAGACTAAAATATAACAATCAAAATTAACCTCAAGCTGCAGACCAAATAATGCAGGGTTCTCTTGTTTAGAATATAAACTCTTGCTTCAGCCAATAAAATGACCAATTGCAAGCGAAGCGGATCAGCACATACCCAGCTTTTCTTTTGAATCATCTGCATGTATTCGAAATCCGAGCCCTGCTGCTTCAAGTTTCCTAATAGCTGGCTTAGGTAGCATTCTGTATGGATTGCATGCGGCAACAAACTTCAGTCTGCTGCTTGTCAAGGATCTTCCATTGACAGTCCTATCGATCATGACCTCTTTAATAAGACCTACAGCTTCAGTTGTATTTGCTTCATCAAAGAAAAGCACGGTATCAACATTATTTGCCTCATTTTGTTTTGCAATTTCTTCAGCTTCTTGCACACTTGTTTCAATGTCAGCACATGTTGTGCCACCATGGACCTAGGGAGGAAAATACATCGGGAAGGTATGAGCTACCAGGGTATTCAAAAGACATTATTCAACAATAATAAAGCACTTTCTTTATTCCATGATTATATTTTTCTGTAGTAATTGCACGATAAAGGATCCTTTAAATGATCTTGTTCCCATATGCAAGACGACAATTGTGGCAACAATTATCATTAAATGTCATGATAAACAAAATGTCCTACGAAATATCCAATTGAACTGTTTGTTTACAATTATCAGTTTATAATTATAATACGTATGAATAGTCTCAACAAAACGGCCATACCTTTAAGACTATGAAATTATTAGCTTCTACTCTGCCTGCCATCATTCTGCATAAGAACTGTACAAGTCGCGTTTTCCCACATCCTGTGTCACCCATTATAACAACAGGAATACTGCACCTTTTGAAAGATCAAAGATGGTCAGTCAAGTATTAAACATCTGTCGATGTATTTTTTCACCGAAGTATTTTTTTAAAGAAGTTAATGTTCATATTTTTGATGTCGTGTCATTGTGCAGTATAAAATTTGATACAATTTAAAAGTAACAAGTGTGTTTTATCAAAGCAGCTGTTTCGTAATCTGTACAGTGTTTATCCGACATAGCTTAACCTTTAAAAGTGTTATCTGGTGCATCTTTCACTCTGTACAATTAATTTGATTAACTCAGTACAGTTTATTCTGTGAACTCAGTGCTTTGTTCATAAAAGCTTTAATCAAGTGTCTCTTTTCAGTCAATCGCGTGGACATTTTTATAGAATTGTACTGTATCCCTGCTTCAGTTTCGTACTATAATCGGAAGATCGTGCTGTGATTTATTGCTAATGTAGATTAGTTTGCATAATTTATTTTTGTTTTACAATAAAATCAATAACTTTATCTCCGTTGTAGCACAGAGTGTATTTGTCTTTTAAATCATATACCATAGAGCAAAACAAATGATTACTTGTGCGATGGCAACAGTGTTACAGCTCACCCTCTTTTTGAGGTAAATTGCATGTGGTAATAAATGGCATCGTCAACATCTGTGTCTGAAATTCCGTTTGCGGTGTTAGTCTTTCTCTCTGTGAGGATACGAGTTATCTGTTAAGATTTAACTGTGTAAATAACAAGTTGCTTTGTAAGACGACCAGCTCACTGTATTAACAGTCAAAGAATACGAGCCTTATACACTTTGCAGGGATCTACAGTCTCAATCTGCTCTTGTTTCAAGTTGCTCTTGCTTCAATGTGCAATGTGACCGTTAGCAAAATATTTGAATGTCGACATAGCCGATAGTATTTTCTGTTTGTTATTTTCAAGTATTATTGAGGAAAGCTTTCGGCATCATTTCACAAGCGATATAGCCACAAACTGATGACGTCAAAGATGTGCATACTTATGGAAATGAGGTCAAAGGTTACGTTCTAAAAGAGGCGGTAAATTATTTTGGGGTAAGAGTTAGGAATGGGGGCTTGGAAACTTAGGGAGGAATGATTTAAAAGAAGGCTCCCAAATTTTTACTATCTCCCCTCCTTTCCCTTTTGTATCTTATTACTCTATCCACGTCTTCCTCAGCTACCTCGATACCTATGTGGAAGCAACGGTTGATTAATTACAGGGAGAGAAGTGTTAGTTTTTAGTTACACATTTTTACACAACAACCGGTACCGCTGCCGGGAAAGAACCCAGCATCTTCAGCATGTGAAGCTCTACCTACAACCTGTACTCCACGAGAACATGTTGCGAGAACGGGTTGCAATGTTCCATATAAACATTAGGATGATATTGCTAAGCAGGAACTGATTAATTTATAATGTTTATTTGTAATGATTTGAAAGTCTTTTACGCATTTTCCTTCTTGTATTAAATTTATGCCTGAACTCTGAATTCTGTTACGTAACAGTGTGCCGTCTTTGGCAACTGCAGTAGTGAAAAGGGGTCAATATGGCTATTGCCGTCGGGGTCGGTTTGTGATGACAACACATTTGATGAACAAAACGTGAGAGGGGCCATATTGTAACCTGAATGAGACGGAATTATTGCTGCGATCACGTGAACTAACCCTAACCCTAAAAAGTCTATGATGGTCTTCATTTGCTTGATTTTGTGTCAGGTGAAGCACAGTGGGGACCAGGAATTGGGGTTAGCTTACCAAATTGTCGGAACGGAGCGAGCGTAACTAAGCAGTCGGGAATTTTGACGGTGATTTGAAGAAAGTGCAAATATTTGTTATTTTAACCTTATTAGTTAGTCAGTGCCGTAATTATGGGGTGCCTGTGTTTTGTGTACGGCGGTTTTGACGTAATCAGTTTGTGACTATACCACTTGTAAAATGATGTCCCATCGTCCCTTCGGACGCGTTCATTACTTCTGATTTCGGGGAGCATCCAGCTGCCCGGACAAGACACCTTGGCAAGCGAAGATGCACTGGGGCCCGTAGGCCGAGGCGATTCTAAACAAGAAACTCCAAGAGAGCGGTGGTTATCTGACATAAACCACACGGTCACACTTATCCAAACGATCACAGTGTTGCCACCGGGTTCTGCAGAATCGACCAGTCTTTGTTTCCATTGGAGTCAAAGGATAAAATTCGATAGTGATCAATAATGATTTGCATATTGTGAAGGTGTCACCTGGTCCCAGTGGGCAAGGTCATATTATTGCATGTTTAACATTCATCTTGGATTTCGAAATCCATGCTGCCGGAAATCGCTATGTGAACCAGTGGTTAGATTCTGGGGCTCTTGAGTGAGAGTCTGTAGGTTCGAGTTCTGGTGTAGACATGGCATTGTTGAAAGCCTTGTAGGTGGTGTTAATGTGGGTTTTGGAGATTTGATGCGGTTAAAAAAATATCGCAGGCAGGTAGTGAAGAGGGACTCAGCAGACGGGAAGTATCACCGCCGTTGAAAAATAGAAACACAAATTTTTTATATTACGCAAACGTGAAATATACTTATATAAGCTGAAAAAATGTGGTAGTCAGAACCACCAGATTGGCTCTGACAGATTTGCATGGTGGTTCTGACAGAAACACCGCAAAATGAGAAGTGCCCGGAAATAAACACTGCTGAGAACAGCACTGTGACGTGGGGAGTGCAGTGTTTCCTATGCATGCTCACTGAAGGAGGACATTTCTGCCCCATTCATCAAAATTCGGGTACAGACTTGAGATTTTAGGTGCAATACTTTTCAATGCTTACTAATGACATTACTGCAACATATACTACCAAAAATGAACAAAAAGTGGCACTAGTCTCCATGGAGACTGCATCACAACTATGTCCTTACACTCCACGTAATTCACGTCATTGAAGTTGAATGACATGACAGGCGATATTGTTTTCTTTTCCGAGAGAGTATTCTGAACAAAAACAACAGCAAATTAACAGGTCACTATGTGCTTGGATCACCATAATATGGGCATATTTGCGTGCTGTGTTTTGTATGCGATTTTCACGAGGTCAGTAACTTTTATAAAGGCAAAAAAAAAAAGACTCGAAATGCGCAATTTTCGCAATTGCGCAGTCTAGAGAAAACCCTCGCAGTGTGATAGATAACCACTAACACGTATTAGTTTCTGATTTAGAATCACCGAGGCTGTAGGCCAAGGCGATTCAAAACCAGTCTATATTTTCTAATGATCTTTTACATCATACCTAAAAGAATTATATATATATATATATATATATATATATATATATATATATATATATATATATATATATATATATATATATATATATATACTTTACCTGAATCTCATAAGGATTGCAATCATCTTAGTCACCGAGTCTACTGTAAGTTGATAATCTGGGTCAGGATCAAATAAATCTTTCAGACCAAGAACAACACGCATATGCTCCAGTTGTGTAGTCCTGTTTAATTCATTAATGATACACAAATAAGAGAACAATAAAATAATCAATAAAAATTATATATTGTCTTCTGTTTTACCAGTTCGCACACAGCATATTTGTAGTTAACAAAATAATACAAATGGGTTTTACAGAAGCAAACTTTTTAATGATTAATTTGCCCAAACTAATGAAAAAAGTCTGGAATTTGATTAATGTGAGGAGGCAGAGCTCTAAAATGCCAAAATAGATGTGTTCATTCTGTTCAGCTTTTTGACATATTAATCATATGACAATACTTACTAAGCTTCGACAACAGATCCCCCTTGTTATATTTGTAAGATGTTGTTTACCATGTGCCACAAACAAAACAGATGTTACTGATTTTGCAAGAATACCAACATCAATTTGCTTTCAAAATCATTATTTACAAATGAAAATACCCGTAATCATGATATGAAATTCTAGCCCTAAACACACTGGAAACAGACAGTGTACGACGGCATGAATATCGAACAGTGCTCGTTGAAACACCCTTGTGTCAAGTCTACGTATCAATAAGTCTCAATAAAATAATTGACAAAAAATGTAAGTCAGTGCATGCCACATGACGCAAATAAAAGAATGTACCAAGTTTTGCCCCATTTGACAAACACTGTTAAACGGAGATTAATGAAAGCCACCGGTGAAAAAAGGTAACAAACGATTAAGCGATAAAGCACATCTAGCGACAGTATACCACAAGATTTTGACCAGTTCACGACATATATGCACTCGCTAACGGTCGTGCATATATAAAGTGAACTGTTCAAAATCGAGAGGAATACCGTCGCTGTGTGTGATTTATTACTATTATATCATAACAGTATATTGAAATTCTGGTATAGAAAGTCCAAAACAGATTTTTTTTGGTTCAAGCCTCGCGTGTGTACCAGCCTTGGTATATCGTGAATAAACCATGGTTCATTTCACGTCTCGACCAATCAGATTTGCGCTGCGCCATTAATATAATGGTATGATATAATATACGATAAGAAATCTTCTAACTAAATTTAAATTTATTACATTGTAATTATACTCTTTGTAGTGTTTTCGTAGACATAGTAAATTGACCATATATGTATATTCATCATCATTTAAACAAACTTGAATGAGGTCAGTCAAAGGAACTGGCAGCTCCAAAAAGGTTTTAAAGTTGACAGACAGCAGATGGCAGATGGCAGATAAGCCTAACACCGTGAAATGCATTAAACCATAAATGTATTTTTTATCTTTTGACCTCATGAGATCATGAGAGGCATTTCACATATTGTGTAACACTGCCATGGAAGATAGTGAGAAGCCCATAACTAGTCTGTAAATAAAGATTTCAGTGTGCTTTGTACCGAATGTAATGTCAATTCATTACCTGTCTTGGGTATCAAAACTTGAGTGAACATTTACGTTGTTGCTGATAAGTGCATCTCTGGTCCTGTAATGCATCTTCAAATCAGGAATAGGCACCGGAGGATGTGAACAACTAACAACAGTGCCGCCTGGTTTAACGTTAAATCCATGAAACACTAGACATTCTCCATCTTCATCAAATATGATGTGGGGATGGAGCCTACATGTAAAGACAAAGTGGTGACAAGGTATTTTTTAATTTGAATTTTTTTCTTTGTTCTTTTTTATTTACGATTCGATGTGCCACTATTAATGCATGGATGTAAACGTTATTCACTTGTTAATCGCAAAGTTAATGAAGTGAAAAACATGTGGCCTTTCCGAGTCTTGGAAAGGTAATTTTATCTATTTGTAAAACATACTTTGTCTCCCACTGGCGGCGAAAGCTATACAACTTGAAGATGTCGTCGTTACTGTTCGCAATATCATCCATACTCTTGTCTGATATCGAAAGACTTGGTGTTGCAAAATCCTAGTAAAAAACAGGAGACATTAATTCTAAAGTTATTTGCTATTTATTTACTGTCGTACCCGTGTTGTTCATAGAAACAATATTTTTTTAGTTAATTTTCTAGTTAATTTTCTTTGACCTTTTTCACCGTTTTTGATGCTTGAAAATCACTGGTCACAGGAAATGCAAATCAGAATTATAATTGTCATTGTTTTGAGCCAGAACCATGTATCAGTATAAGATTGCCTTGATATTTAAACTTGCAAACCATTTCTAAACATATTGTGTAACTGATCATATTAAAAGCTTAGCTCTGAACAGATAACTGGAACGTTATTGCCTTGAAGTGAGAAGTACGACAATTGAAGCATTCACTTATTTGTTTTCCTATACTTAATGTAATCAAAATAGCAGCATGTAGTCTAAATATCAATTTTTGCTTAAATTTTACGATGATCATATCACAAAATCTGATACTACTGAGGAGTCTTAGAGGGCGGTTCTTGTGTAACATGAGACGAAAAATGTCGGTGTGACTGGAGGAGTAATTTTGATTTTAACATCTGAGGTATTCCCCATTCATGTACATTGGAAGCAACATTTCGCTTTCACAAGTCTTTTGGTGTACAAATTTCCAAACTTATCTGTTATGCAAGACCGTTGACTGCATATGTTTGAAGAACATTGGAACGTTTTAGACTAGGGTTACCTGTGGGAACCATTTGTGACCTTATTCAAAATCCATTTTGACGAATGTCATGTGTTTGTCCGTACATAATGTTTTCAGTATTTTTGTAGCACAAAAGGTCTCAGATATCATTAAGATTACTATGATAATTTAAGGAAAAGTCGCTATCATTTCGTTTATTTTTTAATGTAAAATAATTATTAATGTTGTTCAGCTCATCGAAACATGCTAAATTCAATCGTCAGATCTCTATCCCCTCTTTTAGATATAGCAATGCATCGATTACATAATTTATTATAAATGCCTGATATTTAGTCATCAACGTATTGACATGCTGCATAAGTTTTGGCCTACGGACCCATGAAAAAGGATGTTTGAACTCCTTAAATGAAGAAGTGATAAAATGTACGTGTTACAGTGTTGTAGTGAGCTCCCATTATGTGTCAATCTATTTTCATACTCGAAGAGGAAATATTCTGAAATATTTGAACCTACGAGCTACCTTAATACACTCAGTGAGCGAATTAAGGGTGAGTCAAAGTTGATGTGCAAAACTGCGTGAAGATCTTTAATTCTATATATTATCTGAACGTTCCGCATTTTGAAATGTGAGCCCCAAAGTATGGTTTGGGGTAGGTAAGACAGACGCATACCATCAACTGCTTGGCCTTTACTCCTATTTTGGGCACCCTTTGACTAAAAAAGCGAACACGCGCAATAATATTCACATTTCTTGCAACACTTCATCCGCCAAGGGTACGTTTCATTATATCGGAAGCCGCCATTACATCAACATAGAAATGACATCAACGGTTTTGAATGTACTTAAACTGGCTCAAAGTCTGAATGAGATACTCGAGAGGATACCACTGTGTTCACTGATATCATGCAACTTGAGGAAGACATTAACAATAATTTACAATCATACTTTCATCGTCTGTGCTAACAGTACCTTCCCGTTTATTAAGGCATCTTCTTGGCCGATAGAGTGTAACAGAGGAGCGGCATTTTCTTTTAATTTGTTTTGTTATAACACAAATTATCTTTATTGATAACATAATGTACATTTCATCGAGAAAATCGATAAAACTCTATAGGAAATTCGTGTTGTTCGGTGCTCAATTTGATTCCCATATAATGATTTATATTGCATCAAAATAACGTTTGTTTTTGTTTAAAGAAAATTGTGGAACAAAACAATCTCCCACGTTCTCGTCTGGACTTTGTAATACAGAGTTATACATCTTGAATTGATAAATTACGAAGTGTTCACAATACATCCTAAAATGTGGTAATTACTTGATGTGAGCAAGAGCTTTACGTACCTGTGACAAATAAAGCTGGGACTTCATTACCCAAAACCTAAAACCAGGTAGATCCTTTTCAAATGTGTTGTCGCAGAACGGATTTGTTTCCCAACTTATCAGCTGATAATTAAAGAACTTGACAAACTGGTTGATGACGGCCCATGATGGGTTATTAGAACCTGTGTGTCTGTTGCGTAACATAGAAATAAGGAGCTATCTGTTTGCTCATTTTACATTTTCAAAAGATGAACATTAAAGTCTGTAATCTTGAATTATGCGAAGCAGCCAATAATACAGTGAATAAAAACACGATTAAATGTAAAATTTTCATTATAATAAACATATTACGGCGAACTTTGTGCTTAAACTGCAAAAACAGATACATATTCCCGCAGCTTATGTAGCAATATGAGTTACTCCTTTACATTATTTGAGTATTGGATGTATGGTATCTAAAAGTCGTAAACTTAAAACTACTGCAATAAGGGGTACGTTAGTGAACATGTAGAATTTTTTCAGTTGTTGCATATACGAGTTATGTATTCAATTAATTCTCCACTAGTACGAACACCAGGAATAAAGCTAAAATAAATAGCAAAAAAAACTTTATGTTTTATCTCCTTTGGGACTGATTTCAGAAAGAACGCTGTATATACATATCTTCATATTAAGTGTAAAAGCAGGTGCCAAAAAGTTTCCATTACCTAGAAAACTGGTATTTGGAGCAAACCTATTAAAACAAAATGTTTGATCTTTTCTATTTTTCTTTTCCCTCTCATTATTTTGACTTCAGTTTTTCTAAAGCCAACGAAATTCAATATAGAGGACCATAAGACCGCCCATAAAATATATATTGTCAACGATATATAACTGTAAACTCTCTAGTAAATATGAAATGGGGTTACTCAACCTACCGTAAAATCAGGGAAAGGCGATCAGCCATTTCCCTTTCTTCCATTTTTACGCGATTATCAAAGGAAGGACAGGCCTGCACAACTTCTTTAGGCTTACGCTGAAGGAAAGCTTTCAGTTTTTCCGTGATTGTAGACTTTTGTTGCATTGATGCTTCCAAGGGTAGAGAATCCTGATGTTGATACATTTGTAGATAGTGATGGACTCTTTGAAATGACTCACTTGCAAGTTTCTCAAGAACCAATGACTGAACATTGCTTTCTGTTAAAAAGACATGATTATACATAATGTAGGCAGGATAAAATTAAGAATATTAAGAAAATGTTCTACACTGAGTACACATATGTGATAAGAGTTTCTGAATCTATCATAACAGCTATGCAGGCGTAAAAATAACTTTCGAAGGATTATATTGAAGTAAATCATAAAAACAAAATAAAGAAGCATGTGAGTGTCATATTCTCAAAGAAAGTGTCTGAGGTTTATGACACCGAAAATTTGAATTTTAACAAAAACAAAGGAACATATCGAATAATCCTGTGACACTATATACTTTTTGGTACATGTTTTTCATGCCGTATATCTTGAATTTTCAACGACTAGTAGTTTTATTTGCCATCGATCGACCAGCACCTTCTCAAATGTCTATGTAGAAAAATAGCAGAATATAACACCACTCGCTTCTAAATATTTCGTCAGAGAACATTAACTAAAGAAAAATTAATTATTGACCATTTCATATTCATAATTAAGCGTATTCCTCTGGATCTAAAAGTCCATGAGCTCATTTAATAGGATATTTAAAGTTATATACTTCAAATTACCCTCGCCGTAGTACAATACATTTTGGACTAGAAATTAGATGTTGGCTATTAAAGTGTTGATTAAATATTATAGCTCCATGGACGACCTAAACGCTTGTTACAATGTTTCAACAAATTCGGACATTGAGCGCTCATTGCTCATTCAAAGACAAGCACATGATTATTCTTGATCCAGGCCTACATGATCTTGATAGGATTATTTGGCAGAAGTACAAGTTTTATAAAAAGAGAATGATTGCTGAATTATCATCGCTTCGTCATAAACAAACACTAAATCGATTTTTCAGGAAATATCACTAAAATCACCATTTTAAGCTCCACATTTCTCTTCCACTGTCCATGGAGGCTTGCTCAATACGGAAGTAATAAACTGTGTTCAAGGAGTCTACCTAGTTTTCTCGACCCCAAATAAACCAAGTTTTCGATAAACTGATAATGTTGTCGAGTTTGCTGAACAAACGTGCGAGCTTTTTTGGTACCTAGCGGAAACAGTTTGCATTGTCATGTCTTTTATACCTCAATTGCCGAGTGCCCAATTGCAAAACAATACCGTGTTGAGATCAATGTTGTAACAATTAGATAGATTATTGAACATTTCGTAAATAGAGGTCGAATACTTTCTATGTATTGTGATATAGCCAGACGAATTTTACCCTTGAATTTAAGTGTAATGACTGACAATGAACTGACTGACAGTAACCCCCTGCATGTGGTGCATCGTAAGAATGATCTACCCTTGTTTATATTCGTGACCTTTAAAGTAGCTGTATTATTTTGACAACTGCTTAAGTCATTAGCATTGACCGAACGTTGTAGCTAGAGCTACATGAGCGAGCATCGACAGAATCTATGTTTCCACCCTGCTTGACATTGTACTTTGAAAGAGTCTGATTTCATTCCGACTCGATATAAAATGTGCATTTTATTGTGTCAGACGGAAAACTTGCGGAGACGACAGACCACCGTAGCCTGGCGACTATTGTAAGAATAGCATAGTCATAGAAGTACACCGTGTAACTTATGCGTTACTCAGTTACTAAAGTACGACAACTTAGAGTATTTCTTTGTACATTGTTGTCTCTTCTACCTTCTACCTAGAGTGTACGTATTAAAGCAACCCATAGCTGGCCGCCACTCAAGCACGCTACATGACAATATTGTAAACATCCGTGTATTTTGTGATGAGTTAGACATTTGACGTCGTCTTGTGTCGACGAACAAATGACCCCCGTGCTGATACGACACGGGAACAGGCGATATTGGGTAACACATTTGATTAGCAACACAATATCAATGTAACGTATGTGTATCATCAAGGCAAAGGAAAATGAATCTTTATGTAACTGTTGTAAGATTTCATGAAGTTTCTATCAACGGGATCATGTTGGAATCAGACTATTTCAATATAGGTTACATGTTACATTGCCAGTGTTTAGATCTAAACACTATTGACGACTACCATTTTGAGTCACCATTGCATGATCAACGCAAGTGTTTTACACAAAAGTTAGATAGGAAAAGTTACAAAAGAGAAACCTACCTTGGTATTGTCTCGTTTTGCTTTGAATATATTGCAATGATTCAGATGGTGAAAGACAATGTGTTGTTGGTAAGAAGTCAAGACTTGCTTCTCTGGGAATATTCTCTGTCTGAAGAAAGAGTTTTTCATGCATTCTTAGCATCACCACTTATAAAATAATGCATGAAATTAATATGTGTAGGAAAAGATAGTGTTTTGAAGTTAGAAGTGAAGCTTCGCCTTTGTCATTTCAGCTAATATATTGCAATTAACCATACGGGATTGCACAAAAGTCCGTCCACAGGGGTAGTGGTGAGGGGTAGGGGTGTCTGGGTCTCAGCACACGGTTCTTCTTGCTATTGTTTATTTTATTTTAATACGTTTGACTATGATATGTATTACTAATACAGATTTATACTCCAAACCTTGCTTATGTTAACACCGGTTTTGTAACGATGTTTTTCTCCTTTGCCGTGCTACATATTTGTCATTTGACAATCTTACGCGAAGTTTTGTCACCGTGTTGCTTCTATTATCTGAGTAGTTTGCCTAATTCGCCAAAGTAAACAAGGGTAAATTACTAATCTGTGGACGCTGTCACCAGATTATAACCGCATTAACTTTGACAAAATCAACAACGAACGCACAAGCAAGGTATAACAGAAGAAAGGGGAGAAACTCTCAAAAGACGTGTCCAGAGCTGACCGTAAAACTAGTAGACACTTTATATTCATGTATTCAGAAACCAACAGAAGGCACAGCAAACTTGAATGTCCATTTTTAAACAAACTGGTCGGAAAAGAGGAACTCCCATAAATATGTGGTATGTGTTCCATACACCTTGGTAACGTATCGGAGGTATGTTTATACTCTTCCGGCTGGCCCGGCAAAAACCACGTTGGTCGACGTGCCTAACACCGCATCGAAATTAACCAGACTTCATGGGTATACTGAAACATTCGTGTAAGTCAAGAACAAGAACGGAAAAGGCTTTATTAACTCGACGTTTTTTTCAACTTGTTCACTTTATCAACTGCGTTCTTGCCGTACGTATAAGGCACTTTCGTATCAGTATTTGTACCAAATTTAATCAAATTTGATGCAGTGGTTCTTGAGATAGTCTACTATTAGGAAAGTTCATTAAATATGCAAAATAGCAATTATTTTTGATGACACTGCTAAGTGTCTTTGTACACTATTATCAGATAGTGTGCTGAAGATCTGTACCAAGTTTCATCAAATTTGCTGCAGCATTTCTTGACATATCTCCCTAATTACAAACATTCGTCAAATATGCAAATAACCAATTAACTGATGCAATGCTGGCATATCTCCTTGTGTGCTGTCAGAGATCCAAGCAACAAACATCTTTGAAAAGTTTAATGAAAGCAGCTGCTCTATAAATAGAGTTATTTTTTAAAAAGTCATTGTCAACGACATAATCCCCGCTTTTTTAATAAAATGGCCGTCATATGGCTACTTTGGATCGGATCACAAAACAAATAAATCAACGTGCACATGTATGATATAAGGAGTTATCCTTGTGTCAAGTTTGAATGAAATTGCTTCAGGCATTGATGAGATATCTGCGTATACGGACGCACGGGCGCATGGACATGACCAAACCTATAAGCCGCTCCCCCGGACGGTGTGCGTGGGGACTAAAAAATAAGAAATGTTTTACATACAATGCAAGTTTCAGAGCGATATATCACGGACCGTTCGGTTGTGTGCTTGACAATACAAGCAGGGTTGTCGGTTGATGACTGCGACCGTACCTGAAGATTTTGTACACTGCGGTTTTTTGCTTTGAATTTTTCAATTGACCCTGTGTGCTAAGTTAAAACAAAACAAAAAAAACAAGAAGAGTCGAGTGTTCTCTCTGCAAATCAAGAAGCATTTCGAACACGAACTATTCGGATATCTTGACCTCAACTATGACATTACTAAGTTACGCAGCTCGAAGGTACTCATACTGCTTATGATCCCTTGGGCCTGAGATTTTTGCCTTCTCAGCCATAAACGCCAGTGGGCCACCAAAAACATGCTAGATCAGTCGCGTGAGGTTTTGAGATGGCTGGTTGGAAAATAATGAACTCAACGAGCTAGTAGGCTAGACATATTTGTAAATGGCATGCAAAAATGCAAAATGCACGAGTCAGACTTTGCATGATATTGAAAGATGTCCATTCCTCCGTCCATATGTAATATACTCTATATCAGAATTATTTTCATTGTGTAGAATAGATTGAAATTTGAAGATTTGTCGAAACACACGATATCTGCCTATAAAAGCGATATTGATTAATACCAGTAATACAAGATATATGAAATCCTAAATATCTGAACAAATCACCATATTGTAAACTTAGCAAGCGTACAAAGTGTGTTACCAAGAAGTCAAGTAAACATTCGGAAGCATAAAGAAATGGGCAAGCTGACTAACTCCATTGACTTGTACTGCTGGTATCCTACTCTTAGAGAAATGGATGGCATTTAGATGTTATACATTGCAGGAGAAACAATGTTAAACAGTGAAACTGATAAGCAATGTTGTAAGTTTCTATTTTGAGGAACTAGCTTAAAAACCTGGCCTCTTAAAAGTCATGTCATAAAACAAAATACACAATATTTTAGCAAACGTTCAAGGTTATAAGTTTATCAGTTTTAAGATTAAAAGAGGATGACAAACACACAAGCAGATAGACAGTTAGATAGTATGCATATACTAAACTGATCAAAATAGCTCAAAATGTTGTAGCAAAAGGATCAAAAACCTAGCAAAATATTCATTCAATACTAAACTCACCTTTGGGAGACTTGTGGTTTCGATAAGATACAAGTCGGTTGACCTTCGCTTCCAGACTCTTCCTTTGCTATCGGAGATCACTTTCAGAACAACAAGCCGGAAGAGAAATTCTGATACTCCTTGCTCCACCTGAATACAAGAATATCGCAATGTTAGAATATTAGACATGATGCTTTAACAAAATACATTGTTTGTCACAAATATAACTCAAAAGTAGGCCTAAACAAAGATTTAAGACGACTGATATTTCACATAAACAAATTTGTAATCATAAATGTTTGTCTTTGCAACTAAAAGTAAAGAGGGATAGAATTAGGGCAAGATTACCTTCCAGTCGAAGTGAACGTTTCAGCGGAACAGACTGGAAGCAATGTCTATGCTCTTGTTCGTTTATGTGTGGAAATTATCGAAAAACAATTGTATTATATTACATTTTATAAATGTCGGCATAAACTTCCAGCCGTGTGGCTTTTCCAGGTTGTATCACTGTCTGAATTAGATTTATATTATAACGCACGATGCCTCTGTTGCTAAACTTGAATTCACAGACGTCAGCTGAGGCATTTTGGCGTTACGGTTCTAGCAAAATGTCCGATGATCTTCTAGCTAAGGATAAAATGAAGCTAAAAACGGCTTTACTTGGTGATCATACTTCGAATTTAAATATACTCCATCTCTCTATCACAATATTCTTACAAATTTGGCTAAGAATGTGTTATAACTTTGAAACTTTATCAACAAATTTGCTAATAAGTCACCACATTTGATTATCCTGTCACAAAATAAAAACAAAAAACAAAAACACTGCCATCCCCAAAAAACTAATATATATATACATATATATATATATATATATATATATATATATATATATATATATATATATATATATATATATATATATATATATATCACATACATAGACCCAGTTATCCCTAAAGTGTGACGTCACACTACAGGTACACGGTTTACAGGATTTCCGTATACCCCTACTTCTGACGTCAGAAGTAGGGGTATACTGTCGGCACGTTTTTCCGAAACTGTTTGTAAGCATTCTCGTTCAGATGAAAATTGAGTGTGCACAAAGGAGTATTGTGTTGAATTGACCCTTCATGACCCTTTCTAGATTTTCAGAAGATCGCCCTCTATCTTTCTTAAGGCCCTCTGACACAAAGGTCAAGAAACTTCTTGGTAAAACAATTAAAAAGTTAAAGATTAAATTACACCCAGGCAGACACGTTTTTTTCCTCCACTGTCTTAAAGCAAGTAGACATGCCACGTGGATCTCACAAACACTCCAGCCAAAAGTAGGACTGTAGGCGCAACGATGTGAGTTGATTTCCTTTTATGACTTTCCAATTATTTAGAGGACCATTTTGAATGCAGTGCTCAGATATTTTAGTAGAATTTAGTTCTTTTATTCCGTTTACTTTGAACTTGATTTGCCTCGACTCTCCGATGTAGACAATGAATGACCTTGTATTTTAATCTCTTTATTTACCCAGTTTTCACCGCTTCTTGAATAAACCTATCCTAAACTAAAGCAACTGAGGGTGGTTATTTCTTGGAGTGGTTGGCACTTAGCGGATACAAAAGTAACTGGACTCCGCCACAGTGAAAAATCGTCGCAAGTGAAAAATCGTTGGAAGTGAAAACCAGCAAACCATTGGACAAGACACTGGCTCGAGTGCACAGCGGACACTGGCATATAGGCTACAAGGTAGGCCAACTGTATACACATATACAGCCAACTACAACTGACTCAAAGAAACTATAATGGAAGAAAATAAAGTCGAAGGAGCTGAACAACCAGCTCACACAGAATCTCAAAATGAAGATCAAGAAGATATTTCTAAGGCAGAAAATACCACAGAACAAACAGAGGAAGGAGCGGTTCCCAGTGGGACTGCTGAAGGTGGATCTGCTGCCCGAACTGAAGGGCGCCCTCTACAGGGCAGTAGAAAAAACGAAGGAGGACTGCTCTATGCTACCTTGAACACTGAAAAGGCCCTGTCAAGTATTTGGAACCAAACAAGGGGAGTTCTCATCGACCTCAGGGGGATGCAGGACCCAACAGAACGCAAAATTGATACAGCAGAGACACTTTCCAAGGAATACGAACAAACTTGGAACAAACTTCAGAGACTTTATCAACAAGACAAGACTCCAGAAGGTAAGGAGCATGCAGAATTAACGGAAATAAGCTTCAATAGGAACATTGAACAAGCAAATGAATACATTAACGATGCAAAGACAAGGAGAGCTGAAAACAGCGTCCTCATCTTCAAATCACCATCCGAACGAGGATCTACACTAGGCAGCTTGCGTAGTTCACACAGAACAAGATCATCAACATCATCCAGAACAAACGCATTAAAGGCACAAGGCAAGGCACGCTCTGCAGCAAGAAAGGCAGAGTATATGAAGACAATTGCTCACCATCAAGCTAAGATCAAAGTTATCGAAGCTGAAATGAAAGCAGAAAAGGCAAGGATAGATGCTGAAACCCTCCAACAAGTAGCGGAAGAAAATTCCTTACCAGTACAGACACTTACTACACCAGACCAGTCATCGAACGACCATGTATCACGATACATTGCAATGAAAAGAGAAATGAAGCATGATCCATTACCAGCACTGAACTTTACCGAGTTCGTACCCAAGGCACAAAACAAAGACTTAAAATCATCCCCTCTACTGATACAACCAGGACAGGGAACACCAACAGAATCAG
>LD350835.1:23439-40382 GCA_001465055.1 Ptychodera flava
TTAGATTTATTATATTGAACTTTTGATGTTGCCCCTAACAACCTATTGTGTTCAACAAGGGACGTATTGTGCCATCATTAACGTTGCAAGAGTAACTGTACCGCCCAACTTCCGATATTGTAAGCTGAAAACCAGTCTTACATCTGGACGGGCAAATTTTGCACCAAATTATTGACACAGAGGGCGCTTTTCTAAGATTCAATTCCAGCATTCTTTGCGAATGTTCTCGTTCATATGCACGACAGTTTTCTCTCTTCTTTTATTTTTTAGTCGTGATAGTACCGATATTTTGTATGGGGTGGATAATATAATTACTCGCTAATAAAAAACATATAGTTTATCAATGGCATGTTATAAAATAATAGCAAGAACATTTCGAATTTACGAGCATTCAAAAAAACATGGCGGCGCCCACGAAAGTAGGGTACACTTCCGGTTACTCGCATAGTATATTATAAATATGCGCATGCGTAGTCAGTAAGCACAACTTGTGGTTATGTGCGCTATATAAGAACATGGCATCAGATTTCTCACACGAGTTGGGGATATTTTGTCTCATACTCGTCTGCGGCTCATGTGAGACAAAATGTCCCAAACAAGTGTGAGAAAACTAATCCCAGGTTCTTATATAGCGCACATATCCACAAGTTGTACTCAAGGTCCTTGGTGTCTGAGATTATTTTTCACACATGACCACAAAATGCATTAAATTCACAATAGAAACATTGAATGTTTGTCTGTATCAGCGACTATCCCACTTCGTGGTCATTTAGTATTCCGTGTTATAACAGGTCACAGGATCATTCCGTGTCGTTTTTCGCCAGAATACGTCACGCGACGAGTAAATATACGTCTAGTCCCGGCTGAATCAGAGAGCATTTTTTTAAAAACCTTTTCCCTAGGGAAATAGTTTTGACCAAATTTGTAAATTTACCATGTCATGTGACCGTAGTGTTGTCTGCAGCTTTAAAATAATGGAGGGTAACTAGAACGTGATGTGCGCCCGGGATGAGCGACAAGTATTTCTCTAAAACAGATAGATATTCCATTCAAACAGCGTTGGAACTTGAACTGCTCACCGACGAAGTGCGACCAAGGATGTTGCTAGGTATGCTTGGATATTTTTTGGAAGACAGTGGTACCATGTACCACTGTAACCGCTGTGCGCCATGTAAACGTCAAAAGTTTGCCCATGTGTTGGGTTGTGAGGTTGACTGAGAGATTCCTGTGATAGTTTGTTTCGGCTGAAAATTGCAGGAATGATTCATGCGACAAGTTTTAGGAAACTTATCGAGCCACAAACAACTTTCCTATAGCCGTATAACTTTCTATAGGGGGGAGGTTAATGAGCAATGACGTAATTTTTTTGAAGAGCGCCGCCATCGGCTCATGCGGACAGGTTTTGCTTGTCTTGGAATCACGCTCGATTCTGAATCAACAAGTGGCTGAAAACATTCTGCACATGCGCAAATCGCAAGACAGAAAGACAACCTTGTAAACTGTGAAAACCCGGTGAAATTATGTCATTTTTTTCGTAAGATACATATTTTTGAAAATCGCTCTCAAAAATTTGTGATTTTCTGAAGTTTTCTGGGCATTTTTTCTGTCCTTTTTAGAGGACCTGGAGAAGATGAATGAGATTTTTCATGTGGAACCCGCTAATTTTCCCAGTGACCTGAATACATCACCTAACATTTCCACTCACAACCAAGTCGGGAACGCGACTGTAAATGAGGGAACGGGATTTTATGCATAGCCTATTTTCCGTCTTTTGACAAATAGGATTGGTTTGTTTGACCTAGAAAATGGAGGAGGTGAGTGGTGATAGACCCTCTGAGGAGAAGCATATCTCCATGCTGACACGTCTATGCCGTGTGTGTGGTACACAAGACCTAAAAAAGCCTGCAAATGTCAACTTATATGCCAACGAACTCATGAAGGTGTGCCAGTGCCACCACAATGTTGATCACGTCCATCCACGTCCTTTGAGACCCCCCCCCCCCAACCCATTGGCAGTACGTACGTACGCGTACGACAAATCATCGGCATACGACCACAAAATTACCTCTGAAAACTGTTTCACGCTGACATAATTCGATGACCCTCTGCTGGAAAGTAGTTATCCGACTGCTGCAGTCTTTTTGTTGAGGCTATTGCCTTTATCAATGGGACAACGCGAAATGTTTTGCCGTCGCGAGCCATTGTTTACGTATTGATTTTGAAATTCGCTGGATATTGCGGGGTCAAGTCAGGTCGTAAGCCATGTGCGCATGAGCACCAAATTTATCCAGCAGCCTCGGCAAAAAGAATATACGGCCATAGGGCTCTATGGGGAAAGTTGTTTGTGCGAGCAATACGTAATACTTAGAGTTGAAAAGTGAAGCCAAGGCTGCAGAAATACAGAACGTACTCCCACGTTCATGCGCCCTCTTGTGAGCGAGACTGTGCGAGATCCACTTGTTTATGTGAGAATAACACCATTTGTGTTCAATGTGTGCATGCTCATTCCTCTTTGTTCAGAGTTGCTGTACTTTCTCAGAGCGCTCACTTTCGCTTTTTTGAGCCTTTGTCCGTTTTCAACCTTCACATATTTTGTGAATTCAAGAATTCTCCTAGTAAGGTGACTTATAATAGTTCAGACTTGTTTCTTGTCAAAATGGCCACTTTCTGAACAACAAACTCGTAAAGACGATGAGACAGAGCAGGAGGAGCAGCAATATGAAGCAGCGCACGTGCAGGAGGCAATATCCGGGGCTTAAACTTCCAGGGACTGTCGGCCTAAGCAGCCCGTCTTCAAAGTCTCGACACGTAAAAGAGTTACAAACAAGCGCTCAGACACTGGCACTAACGTAAAGCATCAATTGGACTCTGTAACCTCACAAGTGCAGGAGATATCTCACCAAATCGCCGAAGTAATGCGAATTGTCAAGACAAAGACTGTGCGAGATCCACTTGTTCATGTGAGAATAACACCATTGCATGTGTATGTGAGACTCCACGATTATCACAACCGTTGCGCGTTTCAAGATTTCGTTGAACAATTTGCCGTGTACTTTTCGGACATTGCTGATCTGTAATTTCTGACTTACATTGACCACTAGTAAAAGCAACTTCAGTGGTGTGGATGCTACATGCTTTTCGACCGGCCTCGCTGGAACTTTGACATCGAATGCTCCGACGACTGGATCCCTACCTCTCCAAGACATGTCTCGGTAAGTTCTTCGCATCAAACTTTCAATTTTGATAACACAACATACTTTCTATTGAAAAATAGTAGTGAGTAGCTATATCTTTTGCTGTGACGCAGAGTTATCTTATCATGAAACAAAGCAACGTGCATTATGTATGTAAAGTGCTATATAGTATCTTTGTGCAAAGTTTGAAAGAAATTGGGTCAGTTTAAATGTTTGAGCGTGGAGCTAAAAAAGGACCTGCGTCGATGAAGTTGAATCTTTATGCCCCACCGGACGACTAACATAAACAACTATCCTCTTCAAACAGTTCCCAAGCTTATCTCCGCATTATTACATGTACATGTCTAGTACAACCATGGTGGCTACCTCCATGGTACAGCAGATAGTGTCCAGTCATTCATTTCACCATAACTTAAGCTTATATACACTACGGTAGATTACAAACAAACATTGAGGATTTTGTAAATTGGATGTGTTAACGTGTATTGCAACCATTGAACTACATGCAGCTGTGGAAACACAGCTATCTGTGGTGGGGTAGCATGCGTATACATGCGGGCCATCAAATTCAAAAGGTTAACCCCACCATAGTTAGCTGCCAGGTGCCTCGTAGCAAAAATTGGTAAATTACTACGACCCACTTTGGGTCACAACATTGAACAGCAAAATATACCAAAGTTGGCTTTTAGAGCTAGTTTATAAGACAGATAAGCTTATGCTTGAACAGATCCTACCATACTCTGTAATGAGACAGTGTACATGTACTATTGCCAACAGTTGTGTTCGTGTTTACATGTACTATATGATTGTTCTGTCCTGAGATGGATTTCTAGAGATTAGTATTAACCGTCGTTTCGTGAATTTTTGAATTTAAAATAAAATCAGGTATTTTTAAACTTGCTCAGAGTGAACTCAGAGTAAAAACATATAGTTCAGATGTAATGACTTAAACATTTGAGTATCAAAGTAAATTTTTGTCGCCTGTATGAAATGTGTAACCCCAGTCATATTTTTTCAGATTTTTGCCAAAATTTTGAAGAAAAACTGTAGCCAATGAAATGTGATGTCCATTCAGTCAAAAATTATCAAAATGATTACAAAAAAATCATAAAAACAGGTAAAATGATGCACTAAAATTTTGGTGGGAAATATTACATTGCTCAAAGGGTCAACAAAGAAGTGAAATCTATTGTTATCAATACAAAATACTAATTTGGGATTGCCCTGTGTGGAAGTTGGTTGACAGTTAGTCATCAAATATTAAGCAAGTAAGGAGAATGAAATCATGGATGTTCAAGTAATATTTATTTTACTTTTCCTTTCAGGGACACCATACATAACATCAGCAGGGTAGAGACATGGTGCTGTCTATGGACCAAAGGTTAGTAAGAGATAGGGAATGTTGCCCAGGAGCCCTGGGATAAAGGTGGGTGGGTACCGTGGTTAGGGATGTGGGGGTATATGATATGGGGCCTTGAAATTGATATTATGAGGGATGGGGGAAGATTTGGAGGGGTGATGTTTGTGAAACTTTCTTGAAGTATGACCGTTTCCTGTAAATGTTCTTGTTAATATTTCAAATCTATTCACTGTATTTGTAAAGTGACACAAGATGCCATCCGAATATTTTTTAACAAATAATTTGCCCGTAATTAAACAAACGAAAATTTATATAATGTGTTTGAGCACCATTCGGAAAATTTTCATAAACTCCCTTTTTTGTATATTTATTCATTGTTTGGCACATTGAAACAAAATTCTATTGAAACTGCCACATCATACTTTTACTTTTTTATGTCACTCCTCATAAATTTTTAAAAATTTGATATTTCAGCAAAAATTACTACTGTCCCATTCAAAACTTTACCATATTACTATTTATTTGACCAAATTTGAAGTATCTCCCTTACACCAAAGCTTCCCCCGATTGATTTCTATGTGTTTGACCAAATTCCCTGTGTTAATTCTTTATTTATTCACTGTTTAGTACCAAAAACCAACAGACTGCCTGACAATGCCACATAATACCTCATTTTAAGCATCAATTGTCAAATATTCTTTCACACTTCAATATTTCCCACAAGAACTACCAATACCTAATTCAAAACTGTTATAAATTAATGTTTTGCTGTTAAAATTTGGAAGACTCCTCTATACCAAAATTTCCCTACGTACCCGGTCATTTGTCACTTCAAAAAACCAAATCATAACATGAAAATGCCACAAGATGCCTTATTTTATGCAATAATTATCACAAATTTGGCCTTTTTTTCACAAGTGTAAAAAATAATTTTCATTGATTAAATGTCATGATCCTCCTGAATACCAAATTTCCCCACAAAATGTGACTTGACTTTTTCACCTTTATTTTTATCAAAATATAAAACCAAATTATAAAGAAAATGCCACATAATGCCTTAATTAATGCAAATATTTCATTCCAATATGATTGTTCCGTGCTCAATATTTCATTTACTTGACCCTCTGTCTAAAAATTCCACAAATTGCAATTCATGATTCATGATTGATACTACAAAATTACCCGTGAGTGTGTCATTTTCACAAATTCGGCTTCCTTTTATTAAATTTGTGTCATTAAACAACAAAAAAATATACATGTTTACTTCCAAATTTCATACTGTTGTAACAAACCATCTGTAATATTTTTTTCCAATCGAAATTGAAAACTATTGAAAAAAAATATTCATTTAAAATTTCTTTGCAATAATTTCCCCTTTACTAATTTTCATGAATTAAAATAATTTTGAAAAATGTTTTGAAGAATACCTACTACTATTATTTACAATTGGCATTATGAACAAAATAATTTTGGTAAGATTCTGCATCATACCCTTTGTTATTATTTACATTATCTTGACCATGTAACATAAAATTGTATCTGAAAAATTCTAATAATATGCCTTTAAACAATTGATGGTTAATGTTCTGCAAAATTCCACGCAATAATTGACCATATTTCTAATAAACTTCATACACATTTGAATAATATATTTTTGTTTTCATAAACATTCTGGCAAAACTTCCCTGTGCATGTGGGCCTCATTTGTCACAAAAAAATGTTGCACAATGTATGGATGCATGGCTAAAGCTTTGTGATTGGTGTGACTGTACAGTATAGGGGATTTCTTGCGATATTTTTGGATGTGACTGTCAATCATGACAATGGGTAACATTGAGACAACTGGCTCTTATTGAATATTGGTCAGCCTACATTGATATACATATCAATGTAAAGTATTCAATAAAAAAGTTAAGTGTCTCTTTTGATCATGTTGTTATTGTTGCTTTGACTTTATTTGTGTAGCTTCTCAAATTGTTTTTGAAATTGCCCTTGTAAAGTGGTTGGCGATTACACCCTCAGACATCGCCTGATTTCCTTGCGCTGTACATGTGATACCATTTGCAGAACTTTAAGCATACATCCAGCATTGGCGACATATCTATTTCAATTTGTTCGTTGTTTTGGCATGTTTACCCTGCTAAATTTTGAATGTTCAATTTTTCAAATTCACATGCACATTGATCAATTTATCTGCAAATTTTCCCATTTACATTAACCATCAATTGACAAATGTACTCTTAAATTTTTTTAGCATTTTTCATAACACATCATAAAAACATCCCAAGTTTCCCCGTGACATTGTGTAATTTAATTTTGGCTTGTTATTTTTTAAATATCTTAAATTTTGAACCTGTCACATTTATAAAAAGCCAATGAGATGATGCAGGATCTTCCCTCAGTTCAATCATCAAATTAAAATTTCCCAATTCATTATTTGATTGTGCATTTTATCTGAATAATTTTGTCGTTCGGCTTATTTCAACTAACTTACTTACTCTAAATTGTAGAAAGTCATCAAATTGAAATGGACACATTCACTTTATTATGACCCCCTAAAAATGTGTAATTTGACCCATTTGAATTAAATTTCCAACCTGATATCTCTTAAGTGCTAAAAATATATGTAATCCATTCATCACACAAATTGTCTTATGTGGCATTTTCACGCATCCCAACCGGAAGGATAATTTTACATAACTCAATGTTTCATTTGGTACAAGTCTGGTTCCTCCTGGTCCTGCCTATATGCGAAATGTTCAAATTAAATTTATTATCAGTGGATATTTATATCTGTCAAGGTCATGTGGCATTTTCATGTTCCCTGCCATTGAACTTTATGAAGTCAACTTTTAATCATGATGCAAATGAATGACATCACTTGACCCATTCTAATTCCACCATTTGTGATATGTATTATTCTTAAAAATTTGATTGTCCCTTTAACATACAAATTCCCCAAGGTAATGTGGCATTGTCACCAGTCTCATTATCCTGTAAACTTTACAAAGTCCCTTTTGATTTCATTTGACATTGTTTGGCCTATATCAACTTCAAAACACCTGATATGTGAAGTGTTCAAATTTAACTGATTGTCCATTAACATTTACAATGCTCAAGGTGATGTGGCATTTTCACCCATTTTTAAAAATCACATCATTGCATCAACGTTGCCTCAAAATAAAATTCATCCCAATTTAATTGACATTCTGTTTCACCTTTATTCCCCTGCCAAATTATTAAATAAATTTACAAAACTCTTGATACTCTTCTGTTTTGTAATATGACCCTATGACACCTATTTTACATAACCCAATTATTGTTTGAAAGCAAACATCCTAATTTATTCCCCAAATAAAAAATTTGTTTTCACATTTTTTTTCGATTTGCCCTATCTTAAACTGACTTTTCATTTATTGTGTCATACTTACAGAAAGTCTCACAAACATCAGGGGATTGATTGGGGTGGGTTAGGGGTTGGGATTGTTTTGTTTTCTCTGCAGGATAGAAGTCGTATGGTTTAAAGAAGAAGAAGAAGAAGAAGAAGAAGAAGAAGAATCAAGCACCGCCGAAGATGATATCAGAACAATTATTTTGAATTTGTTGATTTGCATGACAATTTATTTGTTAATTAAATATGTATATTAAATAAAGGCACACTGCCCATCTCTTTCCCTACTCTAGGGATCTCTTCTTCAGTAGAATTTTCGGCCATGAAGGAGGTAAATTATTTCCAAAAGTCAGGACCCAAAAACGGAACACAGAAAACTAAACTATGTTATTTTGTGTTCTGGAGCTGCCTGCAGAATATTGCTTTTTTTTCCTCTCAAAACTGAGGTTTTTTTTTGTTCTGTAGATGGCTCAGTGTATTTCATTTGGACATCTGTATAACTTAGTTGCCATTTAATACGTTCAGGCCCCAAAAGAGACCACCAAAAATATACAAATCAATTTTTCAGAGACTTCATAGACTTTGAACTTGGTACGGATGTTGATTGTCATACATTAATGCATGAGTAATGGCGCCACTGCATGTTTTAATATTTGCACAGCACATAGGCACAATAAATATCTAGGCACAATAAATATCATGGCATTCAACGTTCTCATCAAGGCGGAGACTAGAAAAGTCTGTCTGAAACTTGTACATTTTTCGTTTGGCCGAGGTCAAGCTGTAGAACTTTCGGTTTCTAAATTTATAGAGTTTGGCATTTGATTTACATTTCAATGATGCATACAGTCAGCTTGATACGGGTATTATTTAGTATTAGCCTCTGTGCTAAGCAGTGCAAATCTGCTGGTACCCCGAGTATGACAGTATATTTATCATTGGCAAATGTTAATATTTGTCAAAGACCACATGACTGCAACTGAAAAGTGCAATTCGAAAAGCCACAATTAGCATTTTGGTATGAAATTGATATAAAATTGGTCTCACTTAGAAAAATTTATTTTGACAAATTGATATCAGATTTCATAGACACTGGCTATACTGGTAGTAGGCTTAATCAGACTTATGTAGGGGAGATGGTGTACCCTCCACGGAAAAAGTCCAAAAAACCTGCAAAAATCACTTTAGACTCAGTTGAAAAGGTCATTATTGATACATGTACAGGGACATGTTTGAAAGTTTGCCTCGGTGAGATAAAGTCATTTACACATATACGCAGTGCAGATTTGAAGGTCATGGAAAGCAACAATTGTTTGAAATCAAAGTCTGAAAACCATCTAGAGTTTGGCCATATTATTTTCACAACTCTATTCTTACTCAATAATGGACTACCTGTCCTAGCACACAATTGTACATATTTTCAGAGTCAATTCTCCTTGATTTGCTTTCATTTGTTTGAGTAACAATTTTGTATTTGTTCTGTCTTGTCTATTTGAAGATACCGGTACACTTATGTATTATAAAAGAGAAGCAAACCATAAGTAATTATTAGTTATGTTTGTATCATTTTAGTCCCTGCAGAGGAAGTCTGGGGGAATGTTAAGATTGGGCTCTGTCCATCTGTCTGTCTGTCCACCCTCCGCACACATAGATATCTCAGACATTCCTGGCCCAATTCTTATCAAACTTAGCGCAAGGATAAAACATTATAGTGTACAAATGCACCTTGTGAGGCAGCCATTTTCTTGTGTTTTTTTAATGACCAGAGCAATTGCTAAGACATGCCCTGACAGTTGATTTTGTCAGTGTTGTTGTTGTTTTGTTTGTTAGTCCAGATGGACACCGTCTGGGGGGACTTATAGGTTTAGTCATGTCTGTGCATCCGTCCATGCATCCGTCCATTCACGCAGATATCTCAGAGAAGCCTGGAGCAATTTCATTTAAACTTGGTACAAGGAATACTTCATATGTCATACATATGCACGTTGATTTGTTTTGTGATACAATCACTTATGGCCGCCAGGCGGCCATTTAATTATGATTTTTTAGCTCCCATAGCCATATGTATATATGGCAATGGAAGCTATTCTTATAGGCTAGGGAACTGTCTGTATGTCTGTGTGTTGTCTGTATGTCTGTATGTCTGTCCGTCAACATCAAAAACTCCAAAACCGCTGCACATTTCATCTTTATATTTGGTGTGTACATGGATGATGGGCTGTAGATGAGATTTTGTTCAAATGAAGTTGTCATCGCCAAAAATATGCAAATTAAGTGAAAAAATGTAAAAACAGTCAAAATTGAAAAAACTCAATAACCACTAAGCAGATTACATGAAAAATTAGCATGTAAGTACTTTGGGCTGACCTGAAATGATTGTGCACATCTTGGGTCAGTTTCTTGGACTTGCTATTTTTCATGAATTGTTTTGTAATTTTCTCCCATTTTTGGTCAAAAAATCTTCTTCTCTGAAACCACAAGTTCGATTGATTTGAAACTTGGTATGGAAGTGCATAGGAGTGACCTTTCCCAAATTTGGGCAAATCTTTGTGAAATTTGCATATTTTTAATTTACACGTCCTTAGACTCCCATGTATAAGGCAGATCTCTATAGACTCCCATGTATAAGGCCACGAAAAATAAAAATTTAGTTTCTCATCGTATTCATATTGCAAAAAGGATGCAGTGACACAATTTTTAGTCCCCATGGATGAAGTCCAGTGGGCTTATAGATTGGGTCATGTCCGTTTGTTCGTCCATCCGTGAGTCCATCCGTTCATGCCAATATCTCGGATATTTTGACAAAATCTCATGTGTCCTCGATGACCTTTGACCTCAAATATACATATTTGTCCATAACTCAGTAACCACAAGTGCTACACCCTTCATGTATGGTATGATGGGACACCTTATGATGCCACATATTGTACCTCATTAATTATGCACATATCTAATTTTGAGCGAGCCCATAGAGCTAGAGGTCTGATTTTTGGTATATAGGGATAACTTAGCAATACAATTTTTTTGACAAAATGTCACATGACCTCAGTGACTCAGTAACCACAAGTGCTACACCCTTCATGTACGGTATGATGGGAAACCTTATGATGCCACATATTGTACCTCATTAATTGTGTGCATATCTAATTTTGAGTGAGCCAATAGAGCCTAGGTGTCTGATTTTTGGTATATAGGGATAACTATAGGAGAGAAATTTTTTGACCAAATATCATGTGATCTCGATGACCTTTTACCTAAAATGTATGTTTATGTCAATTAATAAGTAACCACAAGTGCTATGTCCTTTGTATTTAGTAGGATGGAAGACCTTATGATAACACACGCTTTACCTCATTAATTATGCACACATCTAATTCTGAGCAAGCGAATAGAGCTAGAGGTCTGATTTTTTGGCATATAGGGATTAATTAGCAATATAATTTTTTTTCAAAATGTCATGTGACCTCGATGACCTTTGACCTTGATTATACATATATATGCATATCTCAGGAACCACAAGTTCTATACCCTCCAATTTTGATAGGATATTAGACCTTAAGATGTCACTTCTTGTACCTCATTTATTATGCGCATATGTATTTCTTGGCTGGCCAATACTGCTAGAGGTCTGATCTTTTTTCCCGATTTAGAACCATAACTTAGACATGCCTCATGTGTTTCAAATTGGGAACAACGACATAGACCTATTTGCCCATAGATCTCAACATATACACTCCAGTGATACTTCTTAATGACCACATTTCCCTGCCCCATCAAGACTAATACTCCTATTACAAGTGGGGACTATGTCATTGTCAATGACTTGTTGAGTTAATGGTTGTATCACAGTATGCGATATTTCTAATTCTGTATTTTTTCCATTTTATATTCTGAATAAATACATTAAACATATTTCACTGTCTCCAGTACATTACATTTAAGTATTTTCATTTCATGCACTTTATCCCTTTCACACATGTTCAAATATCTGACCAGAGAACAAACACTAAATAGTCCAGGATGGGAGCTACTGTGTCATTGATGCTATTTTTCATGTACAGAGCCATTACTGAGACATATTTCAACCGATTTTATTCAAAGTTGGTACAAGGACATTGACCAATGTCACAGATATGCACATTGATTTGTTTTGTGATACAATCCAATATGGCTGCCGTACGGCCATTTTGTTAAGATTTTTTATGTACAAAGCCATAACTCGGGCATATCTCAATCGATTTTATTCAAAGTTGGTACAAGGACATTGACCTATTTCATAAATATGCACGTTGATTTGTTTTGTGATACAATAGAAAATGGCTGCCAGGCGGCCATTTTAATACGATTTTTTTTCATGTAGAGAGCCATAACTCAGACATGTTTCAACCGATTTTATTCAAAGTTGGAACAAAGACTTTGACTAATGTCATAGATATGCACGTCAAATTGTTTTGTGATCTGATCCAATATGGCTGCCGTGCTTCCATTTTGTTACGATTATTTCATGTACAGAGCCATAAATCACGCACATCTCAACTGATTTTATTCAAAGTTGGTACAAGGACATTGACCTATGTCATACATATGCACGTTGATTTGTTTTGTGATACGATTCAATATGGCTACTGTGAAGCCATTTTGTTACGATTTTTTCATGTACAGTGCCATAACTCGGACATGTATCAAGCGAATTTATTCAAAGTTGGTACAAGGAGATTGACTAATGTCATACATTTGTACGACAATTTGTTTTGTGATACGATCCAATATGGCCGCCATGCTGCCATTATTTATGATTTTTTCATATACAGTGCCATAACTCAGACATGTATAACTCGGACATGTATCAAGCGAATTTATTCAAAGTTGGTACAAGGACATTAACCTATGTCATATATGTACGTCAATTCGTTTCATGATATGATCCAATATGTCCTTAGCCAAAACTCGGGCACGTCTCAACCAATTTTATTCACCGATTTTATTCAAACTTAGTACAAGGACACTGACCTATGTCATACATATGCACAGTGATTTGTTTTGTGATACGATCCAATATGGCCACTGTGTGGCCATTTTTGTACGATTTTTTTCATGTCCAGAACCATAACTCAGACACATATCAAGCGAATTTATTCAAAGTTGGTACGAGGACAATAACCTATGTCATACATATGTACATCGATCGGTTTCATGATATGGTCCAATATGGCCACACGATGGCAATTTTGTTATGTTTTTTTCATGCCGAGAGTCATAACTCTGGCAAGTCTCAACTGATTTTATTCAAAGTTAATACATGGACATTGACTTATGTCATACATATACGTGTTGATTTTTTAAACAGTACGATCAAATATCGCTGCGTTGTGGTGATTTTGTTACGATTTCCTCATGTACAGAGCCATAACTCAGACATATTTCCACCAGTATCATTCAAAGTTGGTATAAGGACATTGACCTATTTCATACATATGCTCGTTTCATGTCATGTAGCAGTATCATGTCAATTATCGAAGTTTCGTAATTAGGCTGTTATGTCAAGAAATACTGCATCAAATTTCATGAAATTTTGTACCGATGTTAAGCTCACATTGCTTTAACATTGAAAAAAGGCATTTATCAGTGTCATTTCAATTAATTTGTAATCACATATCTATTGAACTTTCCTAATTAGAGTGATATATCCACAAATACAACGTCAAATTTGATGAAACTTGATACAGATCTCATAGTGGTGATCGCATAATGTTGTAAATACTGCATCAAACTTTATGAATATGGTATGGATGATAATCTGTTAGTGTTAGGATAATATGCAAAAATGTCATGCAACATCCTGTTGATTAATTCCTAGTTGACTCATTTAATGAATGACCTTTAGGATGGTGGCCTACATTGGTTTTATGTTTTCATCACCATGGAACTCATTCTTGGCCATTGAGCGCCATCTGTATCAAAGTATTTTTATCACAGACCTAATTAATGAAGAGGACATTATCCTCTCTGAGGACTTGCAATCAAAGTACCCATTAACAAAAGGGGACTGTGTCATCAACGATGACTTGTTTCTTTCTTAGACCTCGTGATTTACATCTCTTGAATGATAACGTTTGCTGGAATTGATTTGATGGTCATATTGTATACTCTGAATTTTACAAATTAAAGGCACTGTTCGCAATCCCTGGGATCGCCTTTGGTCAAGTCTGTAAGAGGATTATGGAGGTGTGATAGCCTTTTGTTTTCCATTGAAATTGTAATCTGGTGGGTACATTTTCTGATGAGACAATCTGGTGCCAACACAGGCCTTTAACAAATATGTCTAATTGACGGAAACTATGTCATTGACAATGACTTGTCTTCTCTTTAGAAAGATGAGATGAGATGCAGTATCCATGGTAACACAATAAAATGGAGATCTATAAATATATACTTTTACATGAAAGGGACGAATGAAATATTAACATGTAAGAGGACAGATATTGAAATTGAAAGTAACTTTTGCAACTTTTTATGTTTTGTATTTCTGGTTTGATTTTCTATGGCAAGAATAGACATGAATTGTCATCTTATTTTGAAAATGTAGTTGTAGATTTTGTATGAGACCTGATACATAGTCAAATGCCCTATTAGGTTTCAATAAAATACCGCATATTAAGCTTTTTTGAATGATTTTCGACAGATTGATACAATCGTTTGTTAACAGTATCAAACACAAATAGATTTCACCATAGCTTTACACTAACATGGAACACGTACACAATTTTTATATGAACAGGCTCTTTGATAAATCTCTTTTGATAAGTTTCTGTTTAAAAATTAGTGAGGAAGTAAAAGCTATTTAATCTTTATCCTGCTTTTACTTAATGTTTTCAAAGCAGGAGCTGTAAACTCAGTGGCAATACTGTGTACTAATATTGCTTTATGGAAGCAGCAGTTGCTGTAAACGTTATAGTAATTTTTTCGAGAGTGCACGTAGAGGCGTACATCATTGCAATACAGCCACTACCGGTATGCTTGTCCCTTGTAAATATCAGCCGTTAAACACACTGGGTAGACAGAAATGCGCAGTGTAAATAGCTACCATTTTAAAACTAGAGAATTAAAATGTTAAAATAACAGGCATTTAATAACTCATTATGATAACTATCTGAAGTTTTGCCGGGCCAATGCCAAGCGTGAGCGTCCAGCTTTAACACCACAGTGCGCTGCCAACGCTAAATATGAAGACAGTTAAGCAAGCACACGTCCTTCATTTGCAGATGTACATACCTTCTCTGATGCTTGAAAAGACTTCTGAAGAGAACAATAAAAATGGAATAAATTTATATAATCCTGTGAAGTTTGCCTTATGTTCGAGGGAGAGGACTCTTATCACCTCTTTGCCTCAATTTATAGCAGATAAAAAGCCGCATCGTTGAAGAAAAAATGCATTGTTACTGCTCTAGCGAGGACTGTGCATTTGAACGGTGATATCAGTTAATGATAGATTGTTTTTCAGAAACTACAAGTAAAGAATGCTGTTCTGGCCATTCATTTCGCCGCTTGTTGCCCCGCATTTAATGCTTTCCTTACTTTTACTCACCCCGGAGATCAGAAAAAGGTAGGAAGTTCCTACAATCTTCTTGAAACTGCAGCCCATCATGATTCAGAGATGGTTCCTCATTAATGACAAAGGTTTATATATATATATATATATATATATATATATATATATATATATATATATATATATATATATATATATATATATGTATGTATGTATGTATGTATATGTACATATATATATATATATTTATATGTATGTATGTATGTATGTATGTATATATACATATATATATATATATATGTGTGTGTGTGTGTGTGTGTGTTTGTGGGTGTGTGTGTGTATGCTGTGCTCTCGCTGTCTCTCGTAACGTTCGTAAATTACGAGCAAAAATGAAAATTTACGAAAAAAATAAATGCCCGGTCGGCCATTTACGAACTATTTGTTATTCTTGAAGCCTGATTTTCGGTCAAGATTATGAATTCCGGGGAATTACTGTCATATCTCGTCTTTCAAAAAACTACTCTGCCCCTATAGCGCATAGACACATGGTGATAAACCATGGTGATAGCCAGCTTTGGACTTTGACCTGTGATAACATGAGCATGCGCGAAAAGGTTTCAAGATCTCCGGGTCGTGTCATGCATTACGGTAGTTTCGAGACACCCAAACACTTACAGGCTGTCAACTTTCCGAATGGACAGTTGAAGCGGATCGAGAGAAGCGGGCAGTTACAAATGCTTTAGACAGATAGAACCCTCAGCTGCTCAGCTGGGAAAGAAAGTCGGGCATAAAAACGGCAACTGATATGAAAAAAATACGAAACAACGAATCCGCCGAGAAGAGATCAAGAACAGTCAGCCCGAAAGACAGGCGAACTACAGTCCGGACTGCGCATGGTTGAACCTCCATGGTTGAACGATGTAACGCAAAGTGTTTGTCTGTGCATGGAGGTAGAAGTGAGCCGTTATACTTGAAAATGTTATATTGTGTAATAAAGATCGATTAATTGAATAACATTCATTGGCCGGTTGACCAAAATGACACACTTTATTGAGACAAGGAAGAAATTTTTAGTGTAACAAGCATTCATGACCAATGATGTACTGTGTTATTCAACTGATCTTTTGAAAATGCGTATCAAAAGATGAGTGTTAATTGTCAAATAAAACTAAAAAGGAATCTTTCATTTTCCTTTGTCTATAATGAAATTATTCATCATTGCTATCCCCTTAAAATAATTAATTGAGTACCAGCAGAGCTTGTTGAAAATTGGTGGGCTCAGCATTACATAATTTGTGCTTACTAATATTTTTTGAACTGAATTCGTAAATTTACTAACAATTTCGAAAGGCCAGGGAGAGCACAGAGAATGTATGTATGTATGTATGTATGTATGTATGTATGTATGTATGTATGTATGTATGTATGTATGTATGTATGTATGTATGT
>LD350835.1:60024-82151 GCA_001465055.1 Ptychodera flava
ATTCTGTCTGGTCGGGATTTTCACTAACTGCTTTAGTTGGCATGAGTTTGAAATACCGGTGATATCCATTCGATTGAAGTCGCCCATTAAGATAGTTCCAGTATATGATGATTTTGCTTTCACTTTATCCACTATAGATATGATGTGATCTTTTACCTTCCTTTCGTTTGTCCCAGGTGGATGATAGACACAGCCAATTAATAATTGAGACACTCTCCTTGGCAGCCAATGTGGACGGGCTGTGCACCAAACAGACTCAACGTCATTGTCCGTAATTAACTGGGTACTGAGTGGTTTAGATTGTAAATGGTTGTGTACATACATGCAGACGCCACCTCCTCTCTTGCCTGTTCGGTCCTTACGATAAAGTTTATAGTCATCCATGGACACTGATTCATCACTGATTTCATCACTAAACCATGTCTCTGTCACTGCAGCAATCTGGATGTTACTCGTTACGCAAGTTGACTGTAACTCGTCTACTTTTCTAACCAATGACCTTGCGTTAGATAATAGGATGTTAGGGAGAACTCTGCCTTCATTTTTAATCTTTTGTATAGGAACATGGATAGCTGATCTTGGCATAGTAAGTTTGACATCTTTCCAGGGTGGAGCACTGCGGTTGATGAGTCTAACTGGTATCGGCCTTTCTTTACCTTTACCCGATGAACAACCTCTCTTCGTTCTTGGAACCTTGCATAAGTTTAGAGTTCTCAATCTTTGCCAGGTGTTGGAACTTAGCCTTGACAATAATGGCGTGTTGATGATGACATTGTTTATGTTGATCAGGGTCATTCTGCTGTATGTTAATAAGGACATTCTAACAGGTGTGTTGAAAATCGTGAACTTGAAGATGACAGTTCTGTGTGACGAAAGTACAACAACAGTCTTCAAACCTGAATTTCTTCCTGATTTTGGCACGTTCACTCTGAAGCACCGGTCTGGTCGAGTCTTGGGATGTTTACACACACTAAAACCCTCTTTTAGGACATGTAACACCAAAATAAACGCTATGAAAATAGTTTCATACGGGAGCTCTGTTTAGGGGCTGCCACACAAAGCGCCACCTACATTCTATATGAAGTTCAACTGTTGATGGAAGAAGAGCATCTTAATTGCCTTAGAACATAAATATATTTCATGTGGAAATAATGTACAAGTGTTAAGTCTATCAGTTATGCGTGACACACTCAGTCACGAATATACTTTTCACAAATATGAACTCGTGACTTATTACAGATCTGGTACATTTGTGTGAACTAGTGATTAGGGGCCGTGGATAATTAAAGCACGCGCACGGTAAACGAAACTAAGTGTGTTTGTCCTCAACTCCCCCCCCTCCTCTAAACGAAAGTTTGGAAGTGCGGAAATCCAACCAAGTCTTGTTACAATCGATAACTTAGTAACAAACCGATAACCTATCAAACCCGATAACGTATCAACAAATTTACCCGTAACGTATCAACTCAACTGATAACGTATTGGATCAAGTGATTCATGGGAATAGATTCATGGGGATAGATCTATCAGAAAATATAGACATTAGAAAGATAGACATTAATAATGTAGTTTCATCTTCATCATGCTATTTATACAATACACAATGCAATGCAAAGTGATCGATTCTAATCGATGTGAATTGTGCAGGCGAGCAAACAGTTGAAAAAACATTGGTCGTAAATTTACAGTGGTCGTTAAACACTCAAAATACAGTCTTGTGATTAAATCAACTCGATTTCAAGTTTGGTTGTGTGGAAGCAAAATACGATTGCAACTTGAATGGTAAATTCCTACAAATCTTATCCAACATTGAATGAATGATCAAAACAGTATCTGCCTACATATGTCGTACGGCATTTTCAGCCTGCATTGATATCTTCAAAATTTCCGAGACTGGGCTCCACTGACCTAATTTTTTGACTGTCACAGAAACATTATTTTTGCACGTTTTGTTTGCACTCACAAACGAAACACCATCGTGATTGGCTACATGGTGTTGTTCCGCTTAGGCCGTCATATATTCGTCGTTTGTTGAAATAACCCAAATGGTCAAATCTAGTTTCTAGCTATAAAGCCTGTAGTTTACCTCTAGGTGGCTTAACTTTGACATGTCATATAATATTAAAGCCAACAACCTCCAATAAATGTCGCTATTATACGTCAACAGGACTTCCTAATACTAGTACAAATACTTCGTGCTTGGTACGTGGCTTTTCTGACCGACATAAACTAACAATACGAAATTAAATAGCACATCTGTTCTGTGTTTACGTACACAGTCGCATGCTAAGCATTAAGACATTCAATCACGTGGCAATAAATAAACCCTTGCCCAATTGACCGTCATCAAATTAAGTTACCAAGGCCATTATAAACAGCTTCAAATATGCAAGAGGTCAGACATGGAAATAGTAACAGTGTGTTTGAAAAGATTATTAAACTCACAAGAGAGACAAATAACGACGGAGTTTGGTAAAGTGTGACGTTTATAACTCAACTCATTTGACACATTGTATTTCCTACGTCCAACGAAGTGTGGAGCGGAGTTTAACCTTGATCCACCATCGCCCTGTGGCGTCACAGAAAGCGCAGGCGCACAAAACTTTATAGGATAATACCTTTCTACATTTATTAGCATGAACAGACTTTCTTGTAATTTGCATTCTCAATATTTCACTATTATTATGTTATCTATGGAGTTCAAAGGCCAAAGATACGTTGGTATTTATGAGAACTGTGTGGTTTGACCGTACATGTTTGTACCACCGAATATTACGATTGTAAGTGTGACAAAAGCGTCTACATTATACTAGGATAAACTTGTTCGAGTCTGATCACTGGATTATGTTTTTTTGTCCGAGTACATTCCTGGATAACGAAGTTATTGCGAATGTTCACATCACTATCAATCATAGTAAAATTCATTGAACGAATAGTTTTATTCTGGGTGTAATACAACGCCCAAAGCTGTAAATATTCACATATCTATATACAGTGAAGTGAGCAGACGGTCTATTGATTGGTGTTGAAACAAGAATGTAGCCTTTGTTCAAGTCTATGAATTTATGTCGACTGCCATGTAATACAGCAACCGCGCCATTTCTGATCCGCGATATGTAGTATCACACGATAATTTATATGTCACAGTTTGTATTGAGTTATAGCGAGATTCCCGTAACTGCCAATAATGTTCAACTCCACGCATGTGCAAATGCACTACCAAGAATGTTCACCTCACACAAGAGCCTATATCACGGTCAACATACTGCACAACTCCATGAAGACTGCGTAGGATTGACACAAAAAGTGACAATAATACGTTCTAACTGGCCGAAATAATTTCACTGTCCACAATCACCGACTGAACCCAGTCTAACTACAATGAAGCTTTTCCAAATTTTAATTATTCTGATGGTTATGAAAATCTTCGCATTTTCCTATTGTACTTTTACACGTCGTCGGCGTCGTTCCTGCAGTCCAAGGAACTGTGCCGTCAGTAACTGGAGTGGCTGGTCGGCTTGCTCTGCTCCGTGCGGTACTGACGGGATACAGAGAAGAACACGCTATGTTACTAGTCAAGCGAGTTGTGGAGGTTCGTGTTCGTATCAATTGAGTCAAACCCGATCTTGTAATGTACCGGGATGTCACGGCCACGGCTGGCCACGCTCAACGTTCTGCGATTGCGTAGATGAATGGTGGGATACCTGCTGTGATAAACGTAAGTCAGACCTTGGTCATATCTCAATCATCAGATCAATCAATTAGATAACATCTATGATCGTCATCTTGAAGCCTGCTAAATGTTAAACTCTGTTGATCGGGCAATATTGATACTTTGATGTATTTATTGTTTAGTCTCAACCCTTTCCCGTCATATAACAAATCGTGCTCAAAGGTATATTCGGACTGTCAAATCGCTATAATATGCTTCTTTGGTCTACCACTTATGGGGCTCATTTTGAAGTTTATTGAATAAATAAAAATTTCACTTCCTTGTTTTGTAAAATATCGATAGATCTAATACAGTGCGTGCCATTTTGAATTTTACGTATCAGGAAATATATTAGTATTTATTTCCCTACCACCAAACTTAACACGGTGACCCCAGATTTTTTGTTTTTGATTTTAAGGGGTGGTTTAAAGTTATCTTATTGCAATTTTGAGTTAAAGGTTAAGGGTTTTAATTTCCAGACGCGTTTTACGCTTTTCTTTAAAATTAAACTATGTCTGACAAAAATCGGCGACAGCTCGTCACAGTGCGGTGGGTTGATTTGACTTGAGCAAAGTCCGACACAAATAAAGTCGTATGCTTTATTTGGATAGGTTGCCTAGATACGCTGGTTTTTAAAACATCACAAATGCCAATGCTGCAGGCAATGGCTAAACTACTCTTTGCTTCAATTCTCCGCATTAGAGGAACCAAGATATCTTCATTACCAAGACAAAGAGTTTTCATAATATCATATAGGGCTTAGCCCTCGGTGTTGCGCCCGGAGGTTATGATTAGACTTTTTATTTCCATCTAATGGTGCACAGCCGAATAAAAGTATTGATTCATAATTAGTAGTAAGACATAAAATATGATTTATTGTTACTATTTACATTAGTTGAACCATAATGCATTGCATAATCAAGAAATTCAACACCCAGTTTGCCCTCTGATGAAAACAGCCTCACACATTTGGTCAGACCCAGAGGGTATAGATTTTTTTGTTTAATCTATCAATAGTTAGACATAAATTGGCAATTTTTACCGTGATAACAACCCATTGTGTTTGAAAAGGGACGCAATTGTGACATCATTATCGTTGCAATAACTAATGTACTCCCCAACTTCCGATTGCAAGCTGAAAACCAGATGCGAACTGATTGTGCTCATGTTGTTTACAACAGATTCATCACATATTAGTACGCTTCACAGAACAGAACAGATATCTGTCATATCATTATATGTATCAGGTTTTATCAACTTCTCGCACAGTACTCTGTTTAATGACTTATAACAAAACTTTATATAATGTGCAAAACGAGCTGTTTATTAAGTTGGCACTGCTCAATGCTTCATGGGACACTCAAATATTTATCAGGTCAATATCTGTAGCACGTTGCATCAAATTTCCTGATGTACTTTCGGAGTTATATCACTAAATACAAAACTTTATTAATATGCAAATTAACCCTTAATTAACTTGACAGTGAGAGGCGCTTCACACAACAATTAGATATTTATCAAGTCAATGTACAGCATAATGTTCTAAAAGAGTCAGTCCAACTACAACCATAGAAGCAACACGTAGAGTGCGGGAACACACCAGGATCATGGCATAGCTAATTTTATAAAGAAGGCCGTTCAACTAGTACTCTTTGTCTTCTAATGATCTTTATTTAAAATTTACCCACGTTTCGGCGGGCAACACATACGTTGCTTTCTTCATGAGTATCGTAATTTTCATTTGATTTCAATTCAATTCTCAGTTAACCTTTTATCAGCCCGATTATTTGTATGTTTCGCGTTTATTTGTCAGCTTTTACCTTGAAGAAGGCAACTTGTGTTTTGCCGACGAAACGTCGATATATTTTAAATAAAGATCATTAGAAAACTGGTTGAAATGCCTCTTTTATAAACTTATCTGTAGCATGTTTTATAAAATTTGGTGCAGTTATTTCGGAATTATGACTAATTACAAAACTTCATTAAATACAGAAATGAGTTATTTATTAACTTGACGGTGCTTTCACTAAAGTAGGTGCCATAGTAGTGCCAGAGTTATATCACCAATTTCAAAGTTCGTATGCAATAAACCCCCAATTAACTCCACACTACTAAATGCTTCTCAACACTGTCAGACACCTGTCAGATCAGTATCTGTTGCAGATTTAATAAAATATGGTTTAGTTATTTCAGAATTTTATGACTAATTACAAAACTTCATTAAAAAAGCAAATGAGCTATTATTAACTTGATACTCAGCAATGATTCTCAGTGCAATTAGATGTCTAACAGATCAATACTTGTAGCAGGTACTATTTTCGAAACGCCTGACATCAATTCTGTGTTTTCCTTATCAAAGGTCCATATATGTTTCCCCTCGAATTTGACTTTATGTTTGTACCGTTTGTTATGTATCTGTGTTGAAATATTTGTGTTGACATATCGAATTCGGCACAATGCAACTTATCACTTTGACGTAAATTGTGGTTTTGTTCTGATTCTATGAAAACTAAAAATACATGACTTTATGTACTCACACTGAATGGTCATATACTATCAATAAGCAGTCGTAATTGTTATGGCAACCTTAAGGTAATGTCGATGTTCCAGGAATCATCATAAAGCCGATCGTGTGCTTGTTTATGATTGTCGTCGTGCAACAACGTATTGGAACTGATTGTTTCTAATGTAGAAAAACTGAAGTAAAGTGATGTCTTTTCAGAGTTGAGTCGAGGCTTTTTTCCACAAAGGCGTATAGCATGAGTAGTTCTTAAAGTTTGTGGGGGAAATTTGGAGATTTTACCCGTTTATATACCAAGCGGTAGACAGTATACCAAGTGGTAGACAGTATACTATTGCAAAGTCTTGCAAAAAGTACTGCGACACAAGCATCTTATGCACAAACATATTTTGAATGTCAGCTAAGCAACGGAGATGCTTCTTGCACAGTTACTAATAAACACAATTGGAACTATTTTGTGATTATAAGATGAACAGTAAAAGTCAAAGTCAAGTGCATCTTCTTTGAAGGTGTATCTGACGAAGTGTAAGTGTGTAGGCAATTTCGATATCACAACGCAAGTTGTTTAGGTCCTTTGAATTTACCGTGTTTGCCGAAGAAATATCAGTTCCACATCTCACTAAAGTTTGATTCCAACATTACTCAGCCATCGCCCTGATTGCTCGTAACTATCTATAGTACAATGAACACAAAGAACTGCCATCTACATCATATTTCTTTTTACTGGTCTGCACTGCCATTTCACGAAAACTATTGCAAAGTTATGCATTGCTCGCCAATTCCCCCTTTCCACTAAATGTTTATAATAAAAACAAATTATTTACAGCTATCAAGTTTTAGTAATATACAATTTCAGATGTGGAAAGTGATCTCAATGTCTACAAATAGCCGTAGAATATATCGGTGTCTCGGTGCTCTGCTGATCAGTTCTATCGTTAGCGTTAATGCACAGCTGTACTCTGAACTCTTCCTCGTAATTCGAGATTTGAAAACCAAAGTAGACTATTTCTGTTAGTGATACTTCTGACAAGCAAGCTAAGAGATAATTACAATATCTCTCTTCGATAAATGATCGCTGATGGCATCAGTGACATGGGGCCTTAGATAGTGACCTACCTATCTGACTTATAGATTAATATATGGCGGGTGCCACATGTGGGTCAGGATGCGCTTACTATTTTCGAAACACCTGATATCACTTCTTGGTCTTTTGGCCAGAGGTCCATATATCTTTCTTTCATGAATTTGACTTTGTTTTTGTACCGTCTATTTACTGTCTGTTCTGTGCTGTTTTGTGTCTATGTTTACAACAATTGTCTTACGAATTCTGACCTAGTGTTATTGGATTATGGATTGGTATGATTGCGATTATTTAACTGGTTCAAACTTGTTTGTGGATAATGATATAACGTCATTGCTAACCTAAACACAAATGTTGTATTCATTGTAAAGTGTGAAATGCAATGCGCACTGTCATGCGCGCTGTAAAAAAATTGCAAAATCGGGAATATTTTTGGAAAAAATGTGTCTTAACTTGGCAAATCCCAATTTACGTTTTAGCTGTAAAGTTGCGATGTTTAAGATACTGTGAATTGTTTATATTCTTATTCATATTCAAGGGCATGTAAAAAAAACACTAATATTTTTTTATTTGTAGTCAATCACATGGTTCAGCTAGAGTAATTAAAATGCGACGGACAGGGCATGATAATATAATGTCATATATCAAGAATTTTGCATTGAATATTTTGCCGGCTTTGACTTTGAGTAGAGAAGATAACATGAAAATTGTGCACTTTTGATTATGAGCATGAAACTTGATACAGTTGAACATTAATCGGTAGTGAACATGTTTGTTTATGGATCCAAGTTAGCGCGCCCTCTAGTGATCAAGAAAGGAATGTTATTTTCCTCCTTCATTATTGACTTAATAATTAAGATCGCTTTCATTACACATGGTAGGGAGATTCAGTAAGTTTACTGCTTCGATATTTTTTTGATATGATAGTTTACTTATATGAACCATACGTATTCAAATGACGTTAGATCACTGAAAGAAGGTGACTGTCGAATAACGACAGAGATGTTTGACAGTGAACAGCCGTCTGGACTCGGAGCTGCTGAATATAGCTGCAAAGTAGTTGTAGCCCGCAAATCTAAAGCATCGAAATGCAACCCCGACAATATTCAGGAGACAGGATGTACCTAAACACCACTGACTTCTCACAGATGTGACAGTGGTGAAACAGAGATCACAACAAATTTAGAGAAGTCGCATGCAGGCACAGCCACAACGCCATAGCCATAACAATTGTGTTTGAACTCGTTGATGTTATACCTATACAACATCATCAATGGTTAGTGGCTACGCTGAAAAATACAAAACAGAAACAAAAATCCAAATCAAACCAAACCAAACCAAACAAAACAGGTGCTACTCTTTGTGAGTGCATATCTCTGTTTATTCCCCTGATATCCGCAGTTACGTTCAGTATGCAAATGTTATACGCAGACGGTACCGTATTTAAATAACACGAGCGAGCCGCATATCAACCTTAAATGTCAGCACACCGCAAAGAGAAAAATAGCGAATCACAAAAAGGGGAAGTAATTCGTGAATCACAAAAATAACCAAAAAAACGGAAGTAGTTATACAATCACAAAATAAAGTAAACCTTTATACAATGCAACAGTCAACAAACCCAGATAAAACAATTGAACCCTCACATGTGTGGCATACCGGGCTTCCTCGTGTTTCTAAAGTTTATCATACAAGCTCAGGGTCCATAAAGGGAAAATCAAATCACGGTAATCGAGCTTGAGCTTCCAAGTAAATGGTGGACATTGTTAGGAGATCATTGATTATAAAGCTTGCGCACTAGAAACGTACTTCCTCAGGTTTGGTTTAAATCCCCCAAAATAAAAACAAAACTCTTTGTGCGAATGTGGTTTCTGGCAAAATTTTTTTCTTTATCACGCTTGGGGAGTACCAGCGTGTTTTTAACGCAAACATTTCCTAAATCTACGAATATAGGTGAACAAATTTACGTTTACGCTTTTTCAACGCTCACAATGGTCTATATGCTTCTGTTAGAGTTGAAGTTATATTTTTGTTCAGAGTGCAGGAGTAATATTCTTTTGGCAGGGCAACACGTGCGAAGCCCAGATTTGTCCCTAGCACATATGTATCAAAACTTTCACAATTCTGCAACAGACAGGTCATTACTAGGGGTCATGACTTGTAGCACAGACAAGCAGAAAAGATGTGTTGTAAACAAAATATCGTATTTGTTAAATTTTGTTAAATTTAAAATTATTTTCAGTTGTTAGTTATGGAAGGATCTTAATTGCGATTTTGACGCACGCAAAACTGATTTTGGTTTTGCTCCCTCCCCTGAACTAAGAGATTAGGTTTCTAGTATGTCAGATTTTATTTATTACCACACTCTTCATCTCCTCTGTAACTCGCTTAGTCATACTGCCCTATTGGGACACCATCGTGGTCTGAATTCTGAACGATGGTTTCGAAACTATGACATATAGTTATGCACTCTTAACATGAAACGTTTCTCACGGGTTAAATAAAACCTAAGCTGGGATGTTCTTCCTGTTCTAGGCATGAATAGCGTAGTTTTTATAATACCTGCCCAACACCAGATGTTAAACTATATAATTCGTAAAGGTGAGATGCGCATACCTACGTATTCTTATTGTGTCTTCAAAGTCTTTTAACTTCAAGCAAGTCAATAAACTTTAAATTAAATCACAGAAATGCTGTTTTCAACCGCACGCTATTGTTTCATTACTTCTATGGGATGTTTACAATGATTTCATGATAAGTCGACAATTGTGTGATTTGCGTGATATAATATTATATGTACGAGTTACATAACGACAACTGAAAGAAAGATTGTTTCTTACCTTTTATGTTTGGCACGATTGGTGAAAAATTGTTTTCCCTTTTTATTTCCGAAATAATTTTCTTTTTTCCCTTATTACTTCGATATGTAATAATTACACAGTTATTTTAAGTGACCGGAGCATACCGACCCTTCCTTTTTTGAGGTCTAGGTCGTGAAGGGGTATCATAAATACAGTCTGTTAAGTTTGTAAACTAAACAATGAATCTTTAAAGTTTTGTTATCAGCTCTTTATGCTGCAATGGTGCGGCGAGGGTTTAGTTGAACACTCTTACGAAGGAAAAATAGAAAAGATCTCATTGCGAACGGTGATCGGGAACAAAAATATGATATATTCATACCTTAACGATCTTTAAGCCATTGATGCTTTTCATAATCGGACATTTATGGTGCGACAAATGGAATCATATTATGATTAAATCTACAGGAACTAAATTATCGCAATACTTTAAAATATATTTTCTGGTTCCTCTGATCAGCTGCAGCAAAACAAAGACCCTGCATGACTTTACTAATTCCCTTCTCAGGGTATGTGTACCGAAGTTCAATTTGGTAGCAAGTTAGTTTTAATTTTGTCCTGCCATATCGGCTTCATATTGTTGAGTCACAGACATATTCAAAAGACTCGCGTCTTTTAATCCTGTGTGCAAGACAGCAAGTGACTATTTGAACAAAATTATAGGGTATGCAAATCATCTTAATCGCAATATCGTGCAGTTTATGTGCAAATATAAAGTTTTACATAGATTTAAACAACATCGGCAACAGTTACTATATATACAGTTGACTATTGTCCTAATCTCAGGTACAAATCACGACAGATAAATTTTGGCACCAATCTAACAACGCAAAACCACAATAGGCGATTACACTCTCGGAGAAACTCCATCTCTAGCATTGTGAGGTTTTACTGACAAATGGTGTCTGAAATTCCAATTTTTACATTGATAACTCGAAATAGCAGTTTTTGAGCCAACAGTAAAGAGAATGCACGATTATTAACTGTTCGGTAAGTACAATTAGTGTTATAACGCACCTCATCCGCAGTCTGTGTTCTAATTCGCCCATTGTTAGTCACGTGGGATGCGTGCTGATCCACGTAAACGACGTCATCAGGCATCATTTGGTGGAACTTTTGCCTGCCAGGCATCAGTTCCGAAAAATTATGCCCGCTGACGTCAAAAACAATATTGACGCATGCGAAAACCGGAATGTAAACAAAGATGTCGTCTGCGGCCGATCAAAACGATAGTCGATAAATTTCTAGGTTTATCATATTTTCTGGAGAAGAACCGAATGCTTTGGTTTCCAACGAGGACTCGAAACGGACGAAAACGATAACCAAAGGTGCATTGAACGTTTTGAAGAAGTATTGCGATCCTGCCGAGAAAAAAAACAACTTTTTCTTGCTGAACCACTCCAGCGTATTATATTATATGGCCTCGGGAAACAATCTGTTTTTCGGGGTGACTCACAGTCCCTCGGGGTACAGACGTATGCTGTTGCCCTCTTGGCCAGTCAATATATATATATATATATATATATATATATATATATATATATATATATATATATATATATATATATATATATATATATATATATACACGACAATACTGTTTCATTAAAAATAAACACAATACGGCTTGACCCTTGAAAATTTCAATTTGATGAATTTGTATCGTTTATCACGGTGAACTTTTTTTGAGGGGAGAAACTTATTCTCATGTTTCGAAAGGTTTACAAAGCAGTATAACCGAGGTTATAAAAAGACCCATGTATCGTTGATCAATTATTTTGTGTTTTACAGTTAAGAAAGATGGGAAGATCCGAAATGCGGCCATCTTTGTCTGTAGTTTGATGACAGTGAACACTGCCACAAATGTGTATAAAAATGATGATAGACTAAATATCTGCAAAATATGATAATTTCAACAGTTGTCATGACTTTTACTTCATTTTTAAAATTCATTTTACTTCTTTATCAAAGTCATTTGATGTATCATTCAATCATATTGCCATCTTTGTTTGTAAAACTCACAGACATCTCTGAATAATAAATGTCCGCCTTACGATGCGTGCCTTCTCAACATAGACCATCAGTAATGCCATTCTGGGATTTTTACCTTTTCCCAGTATTAAATACAATTAATTTTCGATCGGGTTTGAACTCATAACGTACGTCACTCAGTCGCCTAGCGAAGACGCAACAGTCAAAAGCGCTCGGCCAAATCCCTACACAAAAAGAGTCGACCCCTCCACACGTTGTGGAGTTCATGAAGCACTCGCACCCACATACTCGCTATCGCACTCAAACTTTATCGAAGCAATGAATACATAGCTTTACTGGGCGGAAAGACAAAGGTTCTGGCATTTCCCCTGATATTTTACAACATTTTTCGCATTTTTTAGTTTCGGTTGAATTATTTATATCCTGATGTCGACCTTAGCAAATCAATTGAGCATACTAAAACAAGCAGCCAAAATGATAAATGATATCGAATGCTTTTACTTCGATAAAGCGGTGTTTGGTACTTTTGACAATTACATGTGATTTTTGACATAAATTATTATCCTGCGGGATCATAAACATCTGCATTCCAACGTCGATCGAGGAAACATAAATTTTACATTGGTCTCGCACAACAGAAAACCGGACATGATTCTCGCACGCTTTTACTTTGCGCTATATCTGTGCTTATTCCTGGTTGTTTCATCGGATGGATTTATGTGGCGAAGGAGAAGTTCACCCCCTCCCCCTCCTCCTCCTTGCAACCGTCAGGATTGTGAGGTTAATGGCTGGTCTTCATGGTCACAATGTTCTGTCCCCTGTGGTACAAGTGGTTGGCAGTCCAGGTCAAGAACAATCGGCAAGCATCCAAGCTGTGGTGGTACAGTTTGTCCGATACTTGAAGAGTCGCGTTCCTGTAATAATCCAGGTTGTAATGGTTACGGCATTCCACTCTCTTCTTCCTGCGCCTGTGTAGATGAATGGTGGGATACTTGTTGTGATAAACGTGAGTAAAAAATCGGGAAAACTTATAGAAGCAAAAAAGCTCACAGCTTATTTCTCTACACAAATATTAAGTTTATCGTTTCATGACAGTGTTGACACCGGTCTGTATGTTTACTCGTTCAATTTTAAGTTGCATTGACCGGTCTATAAAATAATCTGCTATTTTTTATGGATCTTATTGATCTGTTACTTCGATTATTCCAGTTGCGACCGTTATTTTACTTAACATCGAATGACCTAAAGTAGACGAAAATGACTCAACCTTCACAGCATCATAAAATGCCATCATGATTGTCAATGACTAAACTCGTTATGGTACTTTTTGAAGGCCCTATAATTCTCAGCATTTAGAAAAACCAAGGACATTACCATGACTAGAACGGCCTGCTCTCATATTAATACCTCAAGCCACGTAGGCATGTACGCTGCAAACTACGTAGCGATATATTTTCTGTCATATGATTAAATTAAGATCAAGATCGTAGAAGAGTTATAATACCACTGCACTTTAAGTACATGGATGGGTTGGACTTTACTCGGACCCGTCAATCGACAGGAATTTACAGTATTGCGAATTCCACCGCAGTAGAGGACTAATCTAAGCTTTATTAGGAATCAAATCAAAGCCATTCATTTTAAAATAATATTGACTTATTCAGTCGTTATCGCTAAGAGATAAAGCAAAATTTAATAAATTCATAGGGGGCTGGAGACATTTATGTCCGAATGACTTCTGCTTTTAACGACAACTTATGAAACATGACATAGGTAGTACGCGCTTCATACTTGAAAGACTTAAACCTTTGCTAAAACTTTCCGCAAGGAAAATTTAAATCGATATCTCTCCCTTTCGAAATCAAGAATAAATGTCAAAGGTCACTATGCAAAATTTGGTACTCCGCCATTCCCGTCTAAACTCTACGGTGAAAAATAAAATTTTCGATTCTTACCAAAATAAGCCTCTGAAATTTTTGCTTATTTCATAAACTTCAAAGTGAGCCCCCGATGGTTGATCAAAACAGTATTCTACCTAAACCTGACTGGTCGTATAACTGTAGCAGTCAAGCTAACAACGGAGAGGCATAAAGCCCGTGAAGGTAGTCGTCTACGATTGTCACCGTGAAGCAAATAAAATATTTTCTTCCGTTTGCGAATGATTGTTTGTAACTTAGGAACAGGGAAGAAGGGCAATCTTTTTCAAGTTCTCAGGGTGAGTTGAAGTCCTTTTTCACAAGGCGTTTATGAAGAGTTATGAAAGTTTGTGCACGCAATTTTGGGACGTTCACTCTTTTATTTACACCAGTACACAGTATGACATTGCAAATTCTTGCAAAACAAATACTGCAAAACAAGCATCATCATGAAGACAAAATTTACTATTTTGAATGTGGACATAAAGTAAAAGGGCCACTTCTTTTATGGGTGGGTCACTCATGCACTTCTTTGAATGTGTTTAAGTGTAAGTGTTTCTTATGAAACTTCAGATATATATCGCCCTAAACTTTGACCCAGACATTACTCAGCAATTGCCATGCTTGCCCGTACCTATCTATGTTAAAATGCACACAAAGAGCAACTGTTTTCATGATTTCTTTATATTGGTCCAAAGAGCTATGCCATCAAAACCATGGCAGTGCTACGGACAACTCGTCAACTTCCCCTTTCCATTAAATATTTATAACCAATACAAGTTATTTACAGTTATCAAGTCACAGCAATATACAATTTTATACGTGATTCCTAAATCTGTCAATGTAGTAAGAATGATGATCGGTATCACGATACTCTGTTAACCAGTTTCAACACTGGCGGCGATGTCCCACAGCTACACCAAGAAATTGTTCTCCGAAATCTGGTGGAGAACGTAATTAGTCTGTGACTCCTAAAACAATGATTTGAGTAGTATAAAAATGTGTACATGAACCATAGTATGATGTTACTGGTAATATGTACGTCACGGCTTTGTTTCTGAAAAACTCTATTAATATGTGTTCGTTTTCCATTTAAACACGTGAAGTGCTCAACGATATAAATGTTGACAGGAGTGTGATAGATCAAAAAACGTCATTGACTAATTATCGATGATAAATTGGTAAATAGTAATCATGCTAGATTGTATAGTTGTCTACGATTGATTTATAGATTTGGTTTAATGTTTATGTATACAGTGGTTAATTAAAACATATTTCAAATACCTAAATTCAATCAAATATACTTCAACAGTAAACTGTTTAAATCGGAACTACACGGGTCGCATTGTTTAAGCCAATAGTGAGCTTCAATTAAATTCTTTTGTGTTTCGCTTTTCCTCATTTCTCCAAAAGCATGTACAGACATCACTAACTGTCAACAACTTTACTGTACGTCAGCTACAAACCATGGTTGTCATCGCTGTAATTACGACAGAGGTGGTATCATCAAAGCATATCAACTGATAGACTCAGGCGGCAATCCCAACAGAGTCTGTCAACGTAAGTAGCAATAATATTAACACCATTTGTCGACTATTGTGTCATTTATTTTGGCAACATTAGGTCAAGTGTTGATGATAGAAGAAAAGACTGACCGTTCGTTCTACATATTATGACATATTGTAACAAACATAATCATAGGCTCAAAAACTAATCATCTTATGAATTTTGTAAACCGTCATTTATGGTATTTATGTTTTTGTTCGAAAAGGAATTCTTTCTTGTATGTGATAGTAGAAACGTAGCCGATGCTACTGAAGATATATTTGGTAATGAGATTCCAATGACTCAAATAACTATATTACTTGGCCGTGAAAATGCATTCTGTTCTAACGCTACTTGCTTAAGCTATGTATTTTAAACTGGCGCATTTACATAATTTTTATATAATATGTGACAATCATATCAAACCTGGGAACATATCCAATCAAACTTTGATAAATACTTTCCAGTACACTGATTACAATCAAAAGTACCCCAGATGTCAAATGAAAAAATAACATTTATATTTCCACCTTGTAATTGCGGAGTCTGACATGATATATAACTACTAAGCTATTACGATAACAAAAACAATTCCTTCTTCTCAGTCGTAAAACAAATGCATAATTTGAACATGTCTACAAGGATTTACAAGTTCAGCTTTCACAAGGGAGCGTTCAGTTATTATGGCCGGGGGTGGGCCAGCGAATTCTTCCTGCGCATCAGTCAAAATAAGTGAACCCCTACCCATAGCACCAAAAAATTAATGACCCCCCCTTTTAAGATGACAACAATTTCATGACCCCCCCTCCCATTGCTTGAGTAAAGCTGCACACACAAACACCTCTGGAGAGGGCAATAGAATAAAAAAAGAAAGATTCTCAGATTTTTTCAAATTACCCCTTACAAACTCACAAGTTGTTAATGTTCAAGTTTCCCCTTCTGACTTGCTGTAATTATCAAATTACCCCTTAAAAGGGATTGGACAGAAATTACAGGTGGATCGCAATATTTTTGCGCGAGTCTGTGTGTACAAAATTTTGATATTTCGATTTATAATGTTGATTCACTATATATGTTAGTCTATGATAAAAATATGTAATACTTTTTCAATACAAAACTATATAAATGCATTTATAGATATTTGACCAAATGTTCATCCACTATACATGGGAGTCTATGGTAGAATTGTGAATATTTTTTTTATAATGAAAAACTTGCTATACTTGTGCACATACAGACGTTGAATAATTAACATAATTGTACTTGATAAGAATATAACGGTTAAAGGTGCATATTATGTGTACAAGAAATCGGATTTTGGAATTTCACTGAAAATATTAATCAACTATACATGGGAGTCTATGAGGAAACTATGAACATTTTTTTTCCGTTACAAAAATAGGTAAATCTATGTATTTATGTACTCTCGATTATTAATATTACTATTGTATGCGGAAAATAATGGACAGTGAAATTGATCTAAATGTTATCACACTTGTTGAATGGTTTGTAAAGTTGTTTCAAAATTTACTACAGGGTAGGTAATTTAAGTTAAGTTGCGGCAAACAACAGACGGATGATAGTCTTGTTTCACAGAAGTTTCCCGTTGTAATTGTTGGGAGAAAGCATTTAAGTGGGAACTGATTAGTGCGTGTGTGTGTGTGTGTCGGGTAAAGATTTCCTGACTTGCTATCCCTGTTCATTTCGACAACTTTCTCATGTACAGCTTCTGGGGTATGTACACCTCTTTTCCCCGCATTTTTTTTTGCCAAAGACCTTCATACAATGCAAAGGCAACAAGAGCCTAATGACAACTATACTCAGACTCAGCTGTGGTACAATGTAACTCAGAGTGGCAGTATATAAAGAATGTAATATGATTCTGTATATGTGAAGGGGACTGCAAAGTGTACTCCCTGGTGTGTGTTTATTATGGGTCCATAAAAGCTCTTTGATTTTCACCGCAGTTATAACAAGTCAGTGCAACTTCTGGGGCAAGTTTTGGAACAACTTTTCAAACCAATTACACAAGTATGGCAACATTTAGATAAATTTCACTGTCCATTCTTATCTGCATATCAGTATAATGTACGTGATTAGACTAGGATGGTAACAAATGGATGTGTTCTCAAGAAATTGGACTTTGCAATTTCACCGAAATGTAGATTCAATGTACATGGGAGTCTAAGAGAAAACTATGAATAATTTTTTTTACAATACAAAAATAGGTAAATCTGTGTATTTACGTATTCTCGATTATTAATAAATCAATGTACTTGATTAGACTAAGGTGGTTACAAATGGATATGTGTGCAAGATACTGGATTTTAGAATTTCACAGAAATTTTGATTCGTTATACATGGTAGTCTATGAGGAAACTATGAATAATTTTTTCCAAAACAAAACTACCTAAATCTGTGTAGATATAGACATTTGATAATTCATTTTTAAGTACTTAGTTAGACTAGGATGGTTAAAGATTGATATGTGTGCAAGAAATTGGATTTTGGAATTTCACCGAAATGTTGATTCACTATACATTGGAGTCTATGAGAAAACTATGAATAATTTTTTTACAATGCTAAACCAAATTAATTTGTGCTTTTATAGGTGTTTGACATAATTTGAACATAATTTGTACTTGATTTAAAAAGGGTATTTGAAAGTTCAGATGTTGACAACAGTATTGATATTTGGAATTTCACCTAAAAATATAATTTCAGGTTTCATGGTACTAGTAGTCTACAGATAACTGTTAAATGATTTCCCTGACAAAACTTGCGACATCTCTAATATGTAAGTAATATGAATTGTTCATTGCCCTCAGTGAGCTCAATTGAGTATAAGACAAGCCTATAAGAATTGCCAAGGCAAGTTGTTCATGTGACAGGTAATTATAATTCTGTTCAGATTTACAGATAAATGACTTCAGAGAATGAAATCATGCACCGAATCATTTTTATCTCCCAGAATATTTCTGAACACTGAAACTGAGTTTTGACTGAAAGGCTACTTATGAAAATTAAGTGACCCCCTTTGCAGTTTTCAAATTTGAGTGGACCCCCTGGATTTTGCCGGTCCACCCCCGGCCGTAATAACTGAACGCTCCCAAATGAGCATCTTAAATATTCTTCAAACTCGGTACTTGACCCTGTAATACCGTGCCAAACGAAGCTATTGACACATAAACTATTCGATGTGGACTTACTGAGTTAAGCACCTGGAGGGTCATGAACTTAGTTCAAAAGCTGCTTGTTCTGATGAATTTTGAAATGTGACTTCTTCAGGCCATTTTATTTACATGGTCGAAAAGGATATTTTTTCAAAAGAAAGATTATCAAATGCAGATCACATCTGCAGCCAGTCTCTTAAAGGGAAACGGTCGTCGAAACTGCGCATGTGCGAGTTTCTTGTTTACAAATAATGTACTAGTATTTCGTGCACGATATCTTGATACACCTCGTCATCACAGCTGCAACATTTAAATTATACGATATAGATTGTGACATACATGTTTTAACTTCATCAATCACCATCGTATTACCTTGGAGACAGTGTTTACAATGTTCGTATGGGCCCCATAAGACCTTGCAAACTTTAAAATCCGTTTGACATAGAAACAAGCGTTGATCATTGCATTTTTAACAAATATTAAAAACCAATAATCATCCATGTAAACTTTAATTTTTTATGGTTTAATGTTAAATGATCGGATATTGCTTGCATCTCCCCTCTGAGACTTATTTGAAAAATGCACCGGACACACAATATTATTTTATCGGATCCAACGAGTCTAAAATACGTGCGAGTCGTTAGGAAAGAATTTAGGTACGTTGAGGGTTTTTATTGTCCAGCCTGGCTGACAGCATACATCCATCTTCCTACCCAATATCACGTCGAAAATCATGAAGTCAGCAATTTGAACGTGTGTCAGTGCAATAATGTACTTGTTAGAAGCCTTTCTTGACACTAATTTTGCAATAAATTGTGAACTATATCACTTCAGTACATACTTCGCATTGTTTTCATCTCGAGTTCTCTGATCTTACATCAGATACCAATGTTTTCATGATATTTTTACACCAAAAGAGATATGCTCATGGAGACCTGATAGTAAATATTGTTACCCTGGTAACTGTCCGAGTACACCGTCGTCTTGCAGCTGTGCTCCGGGATTTAGTGGTTTTAACTGTATGCAAAGTAAGTAAACATTGATTGTTTATTGTTAATTTTTGACACTTCATAATTCATACTTCAGTCAGATAATATATGTACTGTACACTTCTGTATTCCCACTTACTTTACGACACACAGAGCTGAATAGGTCAAACTTCATTCCCATTGTCACATAAATGGATTGCTTTCATCGCATGTATCAGTCATTTAAAAAGGCTTGTAGCTCACATTTTCAGTTAATACCATTGTATGCATGGCCAACTGCATTGCCAAGCTGATGTATGTATGTATGTATGTATGTATGTATGTATGTATGTATGTATGTATGTATGTATGTATGTATGTATGTATGTATGTATGTATGTATGTATGTATGTATAACATCTCATATTTCGATTTATTTACACTTATAGTGACTACAACGCCAAACATGAACTATTGCATTGCCAAGCTAATACGTACCGTTGGAGACACCAGAGTTGAAGCAGACTGCAATGATCACGTGACAGCGCCCGAGACCGTGTATTCTAATCTTGTACCAGATCGTATCCTGGTTGAATGGCACAACAATTATGTTGGTCCGAATGCTGCCACCTATCCTCAGCCATATTATATCAACGATTTTAAATTCGGTGTTGTATCTGCTTCCTTCGACTGGAGAGTTCAAAGAGGTACGACGTCACGGTTTAGCTGATACCATTCCTCAGATAAGCGCTGTTAACAGTATTAATTAATTACACTTATGGCTATACATTGTCCATGAGCTTCGTCGGTAAGGGGTTATATTTTCGAAGCAAGACAATTGGTATGTATCTTTATGATAACAGTGGCAGTTTACAACTCTTTCTTCCCAGACAGTATCAATCGAAACTCAATCCTTATAACATGTATAACCGTCGAAAGTTTCAGCTTAAGACACCGTTTGATCTTTTAATATATTAATATCTCCAGGTGGCAGTGAAATTAGAAGCGGAAGTGCCACATGTTCGCTTGGCTACAACCAGGACAATCCTCACCGAGCCATGCATGAATGTGAAGTTCATGACGACTTCAGCTTCACATTCCAACATGCTGACAGGTATAGTGTAATTTCTTATTATAACTGTATGACGGATGTCGGTGATTGTGATAGATGATTTTTGTTATTGAAATAACCTACACAAGAGAAATCAATAATGTCCGAATATAACAACTTCTATTTAACACACACAAATCCCGGTGTTTACAAAGGGTCTTTCAAAAAAAGAACATACATACATATACGAGAAAATGAGCAGTAATATCGCGATGTAAAATGGATAAAAAAGCCAGAGGTGTGTTTAGGCTATAGATGTTTCTGTGTGATTTGTTGCTCATTTAAAAAAAATGAAGTGGTATAGTAAATTTACTAGTCAAATAGAATGTATTAAAGTTTGACTTGTCGATTTGACCTTATTTGATCGTGTTTGGCTTACTGTATCATATAGAACTTATTCAGATGTTTTTCATCGTCCAGATGTGCAGTTGTACGCACTGAATGAGCTTTTCTGTCAAATAAGCTTTGGAATAAAACTCCAAGTGTATGTTTCTTTTTGCACAAATACAGCGCTTGTCTTTTTAGTGTGGAGTTTCAGGGTTTGGCACACACGGGTTTCTTGACTGTAACGTACAAGTTGTTGTACTCCGACACATAACATCAAAGGATGCGTCGATTGCCGCACGTTCTCTTATCATGCAGAATGTTACGGAGCTATAACACTGTAGCAGAACTTTTACCTAAGAGTGACAGTAATCTTTCCCGATACAGGCGTATGATTGGTTCAAACCTTCGCAGTCTCGGTCAAACACACCGGAAGACTATTCCATTTAACATCAAAGGATGTGATTTGCACTAAAGGGCGTGATTTTTACCGGGAATATTAAAATAAATGCAAAAATTGAAACTATTTGTTATGAAATTGACTAAACATTTATTTGTATTGTACCCTGAAGGGTAACACTCACTCAGTGTAGCCAGGTTTGACTTCCATAACGGAAACCACCTGTGTATTCAGTGTTCATCAAAACTTGCACATGAAAACTTGTTTCCGCCAACTTTGCTCTCTGAGAGCAGCGGCGCAGATAGGCAGGCACAGATTGAACTCATTGCAATAAACAAGCATGAGTCTAGTACCAAGTCCAAGTCCAATACAGGGGAAAACGCAGACAATTTTACACAACCCTTTGGACTTGCATCTCTGCTACACGAATAAAGTGCGCCGCGTACCGGAGTTCAAATCCAAACCGTGCGGGTAAATTTGACATATGTGTTTTGGTTATTTTTAAGGGGGGGGGGTCATCAAATTT
>LD350838.1:0-15196 GCA_001465055.1 Ptychodera flava
CTCCCAGGTCGCAGTTAAAAAAAACTCGCATGTCGCATGTCGTGACCGGTCTTCCATACGTTCCCTCTGTGTCCGCATAGAATTTACAAAACAATAAGCTCACGTTTCCAAACCGGGCAGAGCAGACACAGGCGCGATTTTCTCGTTAATATAAAATTTCGAACTGTTGGCATATTTCTAATTTCTACTGAGAGGAATGTTGCTCGCCCAACTGTCGAAACAAAAAGACGTCGCAACCATTTTCACAAAAAAGATAGAAAACTTGTGGTGACGTACAGGAACGTAATCTTCATTGCATGCTTTACGTGTAAACCGTAACGTAGCGGTAACAATTTTGGTTGCCGGACTTCACTGGGCATTTGCAGACGTTAAAAATCATCTGACATTTTTATCACCAGTCGCAATTAGTTCGGAGCGGGATTAATTTTGAATGTCGGCCTTCATATAAGGTGCAGACAAACATGTAAACTGTTATCAGAAAAAGACGTAATTTTTGGATTTTTGGAGTAGCCTGGTTTGATTGGGGCGGGGTCAGTTTTGAATGTCAGACTATACTTTTCATTGAGTCCACGTCATTTGTTAGCGGACACAAATGTACGTTTATGTTTTCGGCGGCGATTAATTTTGTATGCTGGACTTTATTTAGCAAACACGTAAAGACAATGACCTACTATTTGGATTTTCGGCCGTTATTTGTTTTGTACGGGAACAGTTTTATTAAATACGTGTTATAGGAAAACGAGGTAAAAATTACGTAAACTACAATGAGCAGCCTCTCTGTTGTGCGCAAGATGTATCACCAGTTTTTGTTCGAAGCTCAGTATAGTCACGGTCCGGACCGTGGTTTAGTGTTGAATGAGTAAGCGTTCTGCGTTACATTCCTCGCTTGCGACCATTTCCAGTTGACACCTTTTCAACGCATCAGAAACTGGAGTTTTAAGCCTGACTGTAACTCTGACAATTTTAACTGTTCTCTCATTCCCAGCCATATGCTTGATATTTCGCTTTTGTGGACCATGCTTTTGCAATCGACGGCCACCTTCAGCATGTTCAGTAGCCACGACATACTTCCTGCCGGCAGCTGGGAAGAAGACTGACGCATGCGCACTCCTCCGGACGGAATTAGCGCAATCTACTTTATGCTCGTGAGATAGCCTTGACTAATCTGGAAACCGTTAAGACACAAGAAAAACACGTCACGCGAACTGGCCTACAATGTTCATTTTTGTTAAAATCTAACTCATTTCCGAGTATGTTATGGTTTCAAACTTATCGTCCACTCAAAGGCCATATTAGACAGATTCAAAATTTACCATAAAACAAAAAATGACCAAAATCACTCAAGGAAGGTGGGTCTATAGCAAGAAACAGTGGTTAATGCAATATATTACTCTGAAAAATGCCATACCACGTGAATGGAGAAATATCATGTTGATGGCTAAGAATGCATTATTTGTTCGAAGAAAAAACAAAACAACACTGAGAAAAAATTATCAAGGAAAATATAGAGATGTATACCAATTCACATGCAAAGATTTCTACTGGAATCTATTGGAAAAAAGTGCTGTAATTTCATATGCACCTACGATCTGGACCAATAGATTAGGAACTACATATAATTGGAAGCTTATTTGGACAATAAAAGTGAAAAACATGGTTGTAAAAAAAATATCCCAATTTAATTATTATCTGTTACATGACAAAATACCACACAAGTTAAATTTATGGAAATGGAAAAAAGTACAACACCCACAGTGTGAATTATGTCATATCGTTGAAGACTGCCAGCACTTTCTCTTTGACTGGATTGTAAGGATGTAAATAATTTTTGGAACAAATTGATGGAAATATTGAATAGGAAGTATAGAATACAAATAAAGCTGATGTGGAAGCATGTAATATATGGATATTTTTTAGATTGTGAACCGTTAGCAATATTCAATCTTGTTATAATGGTTTCAACCTTTTGTGTGTATAAAGAAAGAATTGTCAATCAAGGAAACATATGGAGATTTCTGAGAGAATAGTTAACTTATATCAATATGATAAGGAAAAATAAGGATCTTGAAGAACTTGTGAATTTTTTCTTGAGAGATAATACAAGTAGTAGATGACAACAGAATATTTAAATAAGTGATCTAATGATATGTAATATGGAGAAAATTGAGTTTTTGAAAGGTAATTTATGTTGATGATGTATTGATGATGAATAAAACTTTTATTTTAAAGGAAAAAATTGTTAGTCTAAAGATTTACTGTCGCTCACATCCATGGCGATGACTGCGTATACTTCAGATGATGGTGGTTGCTGGTACTTTGTTGCTGGTCCTGAGCGTCGCCTCCGACGGACTGTTTTGATTTAGCTTTATTTGTGAATCGGATTTCAGAAGTTCCGATATGTCTGATTTCCACATACCGCATAACAGTTAGGACATTTGACGTCATTTGTCCCTGGTCAACAGTATGCAAATACCTCAGATGACTTCAGAGACGCAACCGGCCCAGCCTGACCAGATGCCTACAGGCGTCCTGCAGAAGTAGAAAAATTCGCGTATTTTTCACATGTCACATCGATACAATGCATAACGTAATGTGACAAAACAACCTCAAGTGGAGAAAAGTTTTTAAAGAGTGTTGCTTGGGATTGGCATAGACTCTTTAACCGGTTTAGTATAGGTAGAGTGTGTACGTTGAGGAGAATGGCATTGGTCCAATAATCATGTCGTCCTTGTAGAGGTTCTTAGGACATCTACATTACGTTTAAAACAACAACAACAAAAACACAATAGTTATGTTCGTTGAATTTACTTGTCAACAACAACAACAACGCGACTAATAAACATAAACGATGTAGTATTACAAATAACAACCAGACCGCTGGGTCTCCTGTTGTGTATCATCAGGTGCCAACTGGTAAATTTCGTCAGTCCTACAAAATCATCACAAACATGTTTCGAAGGCTGGAATACTGATTTTACATATTTTTGACCTTAGCTAAACTTTTGGATGGGAAAGTAGAGCTGTTCGTTAGAATTCTCCCACTGGCATTTGCAGAAAATATGCTCGTCGAAAATACACTGCCCCAAAAAACCGTTTTGTACTGTTCTCAGCTTTGCGCGTAAAAATGTTAATGACAAGTCTGCGGTTTAGGAATGCTACTGACATTCCCCTGTAACACTTTCTGTAAGCGGCGTTTACAAATTTATTAATGTATTTAGTTTATTTAGTTACGTATTTATTTATTTAATACATTCAGTCAGTCGGTCATATTTATACGGTTAATTTCTCCTTTTCTGATTTTCAGGGGTAACCAGCAAAATACGCCAACATTTTATTTCATCTTTCATAATTTAGATTTATTTCACGAGATGCTGTAGACGTACAGTTTTGCAGACTGCCTTCAATTTGACATGCCCTCGCGCAGACCCATAGGTCTGTATGTAAACTAGCTATTAAGATCTGTGCTTTGACAATTTATTGTAAATGTACGTGACGAGAATATCATATTTGAAAGAGCAGATCTTAAAAACCAATATGATATTGGAATTTCACCCAGTGATTATTTGTAAAGTTCAGAAAGGGTTCTTTGAAAGTTCAAAGGTCAAATGGGAAATTATAAGTCAATTAAGATATTATTGATACAGACTGTGACACTTGGGGGTCGGTCGCTGTTTTTTGAGCATGAAAATTGGGGTAGTTAACTCTTTTTTTGCAAACACTTTTGAAGGGCCTAATTTTTCAGCCAAGGGCCATAGGGTGCGAAGTGTTAATGAATCAAATCTGATGATTTTTTTGGGGGGTGGTCATATTTTTACAATTGATGAATTTGGGGGATCGAATTTTAGAAATTAGATTTAGACGGGGTCGCTTTTTACATTTCATTTGTCTCTCAAATTCCACCGGACCCCCCCCCCCCTCTCCCCGTAAAAAACGAATGCTCTTCAACGGCTTACCGTTAGGTTTCTACGAGGCTATTTTAGTTCAAGGGATACAGACGTCGGAACTGTGCTCAATGGTTGTTAGAGACCCATACGACCAATGTAAACACTGTATCCAAGGTACGATGGTGATTGATGAAAGTTCAAACACGTCTGTCATAATCTACATCGTATAATTCAAATGTTGCAGCTATGATGATGAGATGCATTTAGATGTCGTGCACGAAATTGTTTGTGAGCAAGAAACTCGCACAGGCGCAGTTGCGACGACTGTTTTCAACAAACACGAAACTCTTGGCTGACAATTTAACCAAAAAGAAACTCACATAAACTTTGGATTGTCACGTGTATTACCTATAGAAGATTTAGAGAAGGAATATCGACAACAACAAAATGTCGATCACTGCCTCAGAATAAAAATCTCTCTCTCTCTCTCTCTCTCTCTCTCTCTCTCTCTCTCTCTCTCCGAGTTCAAATCAATGCGAACACCTCTGATTGCGTAACATAGAACTCATATTCTGCCAGTTTCAACTTTGCTCCGCATTAGAGTTATTGGCGAAGCCCTAGACGAGGTGTGGCCAAGGGAGTGATTAAATTACAAATTTTGATTGGTTAAAAATTGTTCCGTAACCGCGCATGAGCACAGTGTCAGTTCTCCTACTATCAACAAACAGGCCTATCTTGGTATGGGATACGAAAGTCAAGTTATAGACCCCATAAAGCCGCAGTATACCTTAAAGTTCTAAGACAAGAAATTTACCTTTATCATCTAACAATTTTCTGGTAGTTTATAAGCTCAGAAGCCCCGTAAATATACATTTTCTGAAAGCCTAGATATAGGGAAATATTTTGTAACCACAGTGTTACCATTATTTAAATAACTATACGTGACATGTAATTTGCATGACCGTTCTAAAATCGGTTTTCCCTATTATTATGAATTATTGTGCCAAGAGCAACTCCATCTGCACCGCTATCTGCTAATTCCAGAAAACTGAAAACTGTTTGTTGGCAAGGAAATATGCATGACAAGGGTTCCTGTGTGGGGAGTTTGACCAAGTCCAACAGAGTTTAACAAAATTGATTGCTAGGCGGCGACGAACAGTAGCATTAGTGTTTGATTTTTAACCAATAGCTACAGTTGTCATTTGTCGGAGAACCTTTGTTGTTAGCATGTGGTGAATATGGAATAAACCTTTCGGTTTGGAATAATCTGAGTCCGATTCAGATATAGGCCGATGATCCTGAAATTTCTATACTTCTTTGACTTTAGCAATTCAAAGATTGTACTGATAACTTAGCTCCCAGCATTCCTTGGACGTGTTCTTATTACTGGGATTAAGTTGACAAGCACTTAGCGATCATGGTTTTACGTAATTGATCGGAGTTCGCCAATCCTCTATCAAAACTGCGAATGTACTGATTTGTCGGCTCATCCGACGCCATGGTATAGATAAGCACAACGCGAGCCTGTGGCCAACTTTGGCACCATCGGACTTCCTAACCTAGGCATATTGATAAAATGTAGACTTGAATCCTGATTTTTAACTCTTGTTCAGCTTTTGACTCACCATTCTGTCGAAAATGCATGAGTAATTTGTAATTGTATTGGCAATTAAGCTTGGTAGATTGTGTCCCTGTTTTTGATGTACAAAGCCGCATGCCATGATGGTGTATATGTGTGTCCGTTGCAATAGTTGCCGACTATTATACGTACTTCGATGGACATCAAAACGTGTTCAAACGCACAGAATATTACGAACTAAGGCCCACAAGAGCTAGAAAATAGACCTTTTCCCGGTTATCCCACAATGCATTGCAGTGACTTTATAAAACACCGTATATATGCTCAAAACAGCGAAAACATGATGATTTGTTTTGTACAACGGATTGTTACAGAAGAATGACACAAATTTGCAGTACCAAATAATGCCCCGTGTATAATCTAACCATCAGCGACGAAAATATAGGTCAGGGTGTAATCTGCCATAGAGTTCTATGAGTAACGTACCCTGCCACTCTCGAACCAGAGTTCTTATCGCGCGTACGCTTATATTATCGGCGACAGCGCAAGGAATTGTGGGAAAGACACGCCGATAAGAACTCTGCTGTGTTGGCTGGTCCCCGCCTCAGTGACAAGCACAAGCTGCGTCTAGCTAGTCACGTGAGACGCAGTGATCAGCGAATCTGCTGTGGAGATTGGTACCCTGCGTGTACCCTACGGCTAAAAAGTTCTATCAGTTCTATGCGTAACGTACGCTTTGTATACCCTGGCGCGCACTGCATCATGGAACCGGTAAAAGAACTATATCGTACATACACTCTGTTCTGCCATATGTAATCAAATATGAGCAAAGTGTCATTGGCACTTTTTCTTTCAGGGAGCGTTGCTATAGTTTGCTACTATACGACTTCTTTCAAGTTGTTTCTTTTGTTCTATAATATCAACCATGGTGTCTCATATTCTGGAAATCTCTTCACTCTAATTTTGCTCTTTTAGAGGTCCACCACGATGGTTAAAGGGTTGAAACTAATGTTGTAGGCCTACTACCCTAAATGAATTTTAGACCAAAAGTTCATGTATTGGTATGTCTACTTTATTCTTTTGCATGATATGTCGACCAATAGAATCTGGGAATTTCTGTCTTTAGAGGGAGGCAGTCGTCGGATGCGCGTGTGCGACTTTCTTGTTCACAAACAAGGTATTTCATGTATGACATCTAGATGCATCAAGTCAACATAGCTGCAACATTTAAATTTTACGACATTCATTGTTAACATATTTTAACATTCATCATTCGCAAGCGTAATGTAGATACAGTGTTTACATCGGTAGTAGGGGTCCCTCAGCCTGGCAACCTTTTAGTAGAGTTCCGACGACAGCCTCCCTTTAATATACCGAATAAAAATCATGAAAACATGTCAAAAGATCCAGCTGTTGTCCCTTCCACATGAAGCTGTACCCACAAATGGGAAAAGCAGGCTTCTATATACGCAAAGCATGATGGATGGTAACATTCTGGTTACCTGCTAAAGGTTTTGATTTACTGTTGTTCTCTCTTTGATATGTGATTGATATCAACTTATGTACAATGGTTCTGGGCATCTGGTTATGCATAAATAGAGTGAAATACATTTAAAGCCAATTCAAAATACTGTATTCCCACTTTAACCCATGTTGAAATTCCTAAACCACAACTTGCATGTCAACAATGTCACCTAAACAGAACGTTTAAAATAAAACTTCACAAATAAGCCCTTACGTCTGAGGCATTCAGTCAGTGTACACTGAACGATAGCTTGCCATAAGCTACAAGCTTTTCATGTGTACCGTTCAGTCCTTAAACCATGACTAAAATGTTTGAGCCACAAAAATAAAAACATTTCCATGCAGAAGAAAGCATATGGTAGCATAGTGACAGTGTACATACGATTATTATGGTATTTAAAGGCCCTGGTGTCTTGTCATATAGTTGTGATTGAGCAGGCTGAATGGCATCTCGAGCATAAGAACTTGCCTGGGAATATGGCTCTACAAACTGCTAATGACAGGTAGTGTCGAACATCTGCGATCAGAACTGCCCAAAACATGTTTATTTTTACTTTTCGTGCATAATAAATATGCGGCAATACAATTATAAGGGAGGGGACTTGAAAATTTTTATCATATAGACGGGGGAACTTGAAATTTTTTTAGGGTATTGAGGCGGATTAAAAAAAAGTAAGATTTCAATCGCGATTTATCCAGCCCCCTCCCTAAGTTATTTGTGAACGCAGCCTTGGATATCATTCCAACAGACAGACAAGACATCGGATCAGACAATCGCCCAGGGTTGTGAAAGTTCAAGAGAGTTGCGAGCTGAAAAAAAAAAATTTCAAAGTCGCCTGGCACATGGCATCGCATATATATTCTAAAAATACATTCATTACGTGTGATAAGACAAAACTTCTATGTACACCGAGTGGCAGATGAAGAATACGAAATTCCTCCGATATTTTGAGATATTTTCCGTTCATTTTTCTCTCAAAATTGACCTGATCATGTAATTAACCCGCGGTACCTTGATTAACCTGAATCTGGTATCCATTGGGAGAACGCAGGGAGGGCTTGTTTACGTTGCGTAAAACTTACAAACGTATAGTCTTTTACACTCAGACGCTTGATGTCCTCCCTTAAGGTGACCGCCCTATGTTCCGACACCCCTATGTTCCGACAACTCTATGTTCCGACACCCCTATGTTCGGACACCCCCAGCTATGGAAAGGTTCTGCAGGAACTAGTTTTCCGGTTGTCAAGTCCTATTTACTGTGTAATAGGTAAATATGTAAAAAAGTTATAAATGTTACTGTAGACGCCGGTTTGCCGCTGGTTGGTGTTCTCCAATTCAAGAGAGTGATGGTACAATATAATAGACGAAAAATCGTACAAGTTTGCACCGGAATAAAGATTTGATCCATTCCTGATGATCCATATTTTTATGATCTACTCTTTCGTAAAATAATGGGAGTTTGACCTCTACAAAGCGATTACTGTGTCATATTTATTTGCGAAATAAAGACCACACTGCATTTGATTGTATAGTAATACAGTAGAATCCACATATCATCTCAACATGTTCGTGTCATAGGGACACCCTTCTCATCCAGATTAGCATTATGAAAAAAAAAAGAGAAGCAATTAGGGCCTACTCTTAATCCGTTATTTTATTTTACGGCCAGTTGCATCTGTGAGCTACTAACTGAAAAGCGGTACCAGTAAGTATCAAGGAAACATTCGTTCAATTAAGATATTTTACCACGATATATGTTGATACGTTGAGAGGTACTGAAAGGACTCTTGTTTTGTTTTTTCTGTTTTCCCTTTCGATTGCGTTGTGTTATTTTTCGCAGAGGGAGATATTAATTGCAAAAACAATCGTTTTTATCAAAGCCACACAGCCGAACATGCAGTCACTGTTTCTTCAAGTTGCAAGTTCTAGATGTGTTTTGCTTTGTTAATAGGGCCCAGTATCAGATCGGGCAATTAATAAAGCACATATAGGCCTAAACATTTACTGCAAGGATTTTTGAAAGTGTTTTTGAAAATACAGTGTCGGGAGTATGCAGGGACTTTAAACCCCCTTTAAACACGCTCAATTGTTTTGTCATAAAGGAAGAAAGGAAGAGACTGAATATCACCTGTAAGCTTATGTCAAATATGCATCTATTATACAATCCTTGTAAATGTACGAATATTTTACTTGCGTTTGGGAAGCTTTACATTGAAATATTATCACGAGAATTACTTGAATGTTCTCCCTGTCTATTGCATGGTTCCCATTTGTTAAATTTAATTAATTTTACGTATAATATCGTCAAGAATATCTATGCTATCCACATTGACGGGTTGTTCTCAAATAAAAATGGAAGAGCAACGACCAAAATCAAATCCACATCAAAAATCCCAAGAGCAATAATACATTTGGAGAAACCAGTCACGAGAATGTGTGTCTTTAAAAACGTTCAGAACTACACGCAAAGAAATTTAAAAGTAACTTCTGAACATATATCAATCATGTGTTGAATTAATTTCAGCCTATTTCTGGGTTTGATTTTCACAACGGGCACAATCTGATGCAGTGGACGTGCATTGTCTGTTTTGAAATCGGTAACAAATTCCACCCTGTTTACATCGTGAAATCCCTTTCTGTTATTAGCCTAAGTATAATCACCTCTTTTGGATGTAAATATCTGAACACTATGGTTTGGGTACAGACCGCTCAGCTCTAATTGAGTATTTTTCTGTACATTTATGTTTTTAAATAGAACTGAACATACTTAAATTGAGTAGAAATGTACACCCGCCCTCTAAACATGGACTTTCCGATAGGATTTTACACATTTTGACACTATGTGTCGGAACATATACGGGATGTGTCGCGTATCGGAACATAGGGTTTTGGGAACATAGGGGTGGAAGTGGAACTCCTCGAGAGCTGACAACATCTGATTCGACAACAGCCTTGCTCTATCACAATGGGGCCAGAAATAGTCTTCAATAGCCGCATCATTACAGTTCCTGCAAAAACTCTACCCGTTGCAATGAGCAAATGACTTTCAAAAACCACGTTGTGCCGAACACGTATCGCTTGCAATCACCTCCTGTCACCGAAGTGTCGGACGTAAAAGAAGAGTCGGTGTCAAGTATTTTACGCCGTTTACAGGCGGTTGGGTGGCATCCTAATCAAAGCATCGTGTTTCTGGTGTTTGTTTGTTATGCATTCGCTATTGTTATGATATAATAAGACAACAAACGATGACAATGTATACCTACACGGGACATTCAAAACTCCTCTGCAAGGCGCCATGTTGGTCAGAGGTCCGAAGGTCAGCAGGTCAAGTTCACGGAACGCAACATAACACAGTCCCTCCACTCATGCCATGGTAGACGGACTGTGAACACACGGAACAGAAAATACGTGTATTTGTCGACGTGAACATTTGTCTTTTTCTCCATGAAGTGAAAATGTTAAATATTTGTGTCCAAAGTACGACAATAAATCAAACAATCTCTGCGACCGGTCGTGGATCAAAATGTCGGAGAAAAATGTAACACTTTACAGCCACGACCCACGACCGATTTCGAAGGAAAACCTTTGGAAATATACTTTACTTTCTCTCAGTGTGTATGGCCACGACCCCATGACCGGTTCTGAAAGGAAAAACTTCGAAAAATACCTTATTTTCTCCCGACATGCATCGCCACGACTCCACGACCGGTCGTGAAGGAAAAACTTCGAAAATATGCTTCATTTTCTCTCAGTGTCCATGGCCACGACCCCACAACCGGTTCTGAAGGGAAAAACTTCGAAAACTACTTTATTTTCTCCCAACATGCATCGCCACGACCCCACGACCGGTTTCGAAGGAAAAACTTTGAAAAACTAATTTATTTTCTCCCAACATGCATCGCCACGACTCCACGACCGGTCGTGAAGGAAAAACTTTGAAAAACTTCTTTATTTTCTCTCAACATGCATCGCCACGACCCCACGACCGGTCGTGAATGAAAAACTTTGAAAATATATTCTATTTCCTGTCCATGTCCATGGCATCGCCACGACCCCACGACCGGTCGTGAATGAAAAACTTTGAAAATATATTCTATTTCCTGTCCATGTCCATGGCCACGACCCCACGACCGGTGGTGAAGGAAAAACTTCGAAAAACTACTCTATTTTCTCCCGACATGCATCGCCACGACTCCACGACCGGTTTCGAAGGAAAAACTTTGAAAAACTAATTTATTTTCTCCCAACATGCATCGCCACGACTCCACGACCGGTGGTGAAGGAAAAACTTCGAAAAACTACTTTATTTTCTCCCGACATGCATCGCCACGACTCCACGACCGGTTTCGAAGGAAAAATTTTGAAATAATACTTTATTTTCTCCCAACATGCATCGCCACGACTCCGCGACCGGTCGTGAAGGAAAAACTTTGAAAATATATTTCATTTCCTGTCCATGTCCATGGCCAGGACCCCACGACCGGTGGTGAAGGAAAAACTTCGAAAAACTACTTTATTTTTTCTCAGTTTGCATGGCCACGACTCCACGACCAGTCGTCTTCGGAAACTTTGAAAAAATACTTTATTTTCTCCCGACAACCTTGGCCACGACCCCACGACCAGGGATGAAGGAAAAACTTTGAAAAAATACTTTATTTTCTCCCGAAATAAAATACATTCGTTTCTCTCAGTTGCATGGCCACGACTCCACAACCGGTCGTGATAGAAAAACTTTGAAAAACTTCTTTATTTTATCCCGACAACCTTGGCCACGACCAAACGACCGGTGGAAATTGAAAAACTTTGAAAAATACATTCTTTTCTCTCAGTTTGCATGACCGCGACCCCACGACCGGCCGCGAAGGAAAAAAATTGAAAAAAACTTTGTTTTCTCTCAGTTTGCATGGCCACGACTCCACGACCGGTAGTAATTGGAAAACTTTAAAAAACTTTATTTTCTCCCGACAACCTTGGCCACGACCCCACGACCAGGGATGAAGGAAAAACTTTGACAAAATACTTTATTTTCTCCTGACATGCATGGCCACGACCCCACGACCGGTGGTGAAGGAAAAACTTTGAAAAACTACTTTATTTTCTCTCAGTTTGCATGGCCACGACCCCACGACCAGTGCTGAAGAATAACTTTGAGAAACTACCTTATTAGGCTATGTCCTGACATGCATGGCCACGACCCCACGACAGGTGTCGAAGGAAAAAATTTGAAAAAACACTTTATTTCTATCCATTTGCACAGCAATAACCCCACGAGCTATCGTACGACAAAGGGATACAGAGAAGCTCTGCATGTTGTTTAAATATGATTTAGCATATTTTATTTTCTCCCGACATTTATCGCCACGAACCCAAGACGCTAGTGATTTCAAAACTTTCAAAAAGTACTTTAGTTCAACCCATGTGCATCGCAACGACCCAACGATCTATCCATCTCCATCTATCCGTACAACTCCGGGATGCAGAGAAGCTGGACATATGAATAAACTTTTTTTTTTCGGTCAGTATCAATCCCACATCCGGGTATTTTTAAACATGATCTCTTCACACAAGGCGCATAGCATTGTGCAGCAGTTCACGACTGATAACGGTCGTACGACTGGTCGTGAAGCGTGCTCATAAAAATCGTTGGTTCATTTTGGGCCGGGTATCGCTAGATGAGAGTATGATCTGACCATTTCCCGAAAGGTTCGTGGTATAATCGTATTTGCTCTAAGGCCGACTGAATCACTGTTTGATTCAGAACAATGAAAACTTCACTGAGGTTTATTTCTATAATAAGTAAAACATGTTACTTTATTTTAATTTTTATTTAGTCCATCATCCAACAGCCGCTAGCCCATTTACAGGATGAGGTACCAACAACCCTGTACCCCTATGGAGCACTTGCTCAAGGGCATGAAGATTCAATTTATTTTAGACATTATGTTTGACAGTGACTCAACAAATCAAGGGCTGGTATAGTCTATGGCCAGTAGAAATGGTTGCAGGGAGTAAAGATGGCAATGGATGGAGTAAAGATGGCAATGGAGTATAAATGGCAAGTGCACTTGCCATTTATACTCCCTTGCCATCTTTACTTCATTGCTGTGTACAAATATACTTAATTGCTATCTCCATAATACTCCATTGCTATTTCTATTCATTACTATATGACAAGAGAGAGGTTTTTGAAAGGTACACAATGGATTCTAAACTTAATTCATTTGATCTAAGGCCAATTCATTTAGATTATATACTGTTTTGACTCAGAATAATGAAAACTTCAATGAGGGTGTTTTTTTTATAATAAATAAAAAAATGAGAAGAGACTTCTTTCGGTCGGTACATTATTTCTTTGTTCATTATATTTCACAAGGATTTAATTTATTTTGGAAATACATGTAAGTTTGACAATGACTCGACAACTCGAGGGCAAGTATAGTGTATGGCCGGTAGAAATGGTTGTACGGAGTATAGATGGCAGGAGTATAGATGGCATGTGTACATGTCATTTATACTCCACTGCTATATATACTCTTTTGCGGTCTGTACTTTGTTGTCATCTATACTCGATTGCTACCTATATACCGTATGATAGGTTCTGAACTGAATTTCTGATACGGAGCTTCATTGTACAAGCTGCACTGACATATTTTTTATACACCAGAGGGACAATGAATAAAGACGATTACTGCTATGAGTTAACGGAATCATTGACAAATTCTGCCAGTCAGTGACTTTGGTAAATGGATGCTTTGAGTACAGTTGGCAATTGCTTTCAATAATCAAGATTACAAACTAGAAACAATGCCTTTCACTTTGGGCGTTTTGCAAGAAAAAAATGTTAGAAATGGATCTGAAATATATTAAAGTATTAGTACATTACAGAGACAAAACAAACAATAAAAACAATGAAAACATGACTGACAACACAAAAACCTACCAAACTTCAGAATGTGAGTTCACACAAAAATATCACGGATCAACCAATCGCCAGTATAGCTACGGGACCCGTGCCACTACCCATGCACTGTACACCCTGTGAAGTTCATACATAGAGATCGATCTGGAAGACTGGTGAGCTTAGGTGCACACAGTGCAGTGGGTTCTGCAATGAAATCAAACATTGCATATCCTTTTGCAATTTCATGTAACATTAGGAAAACGATATTTTTTTCTGTTAATAAAAGTGGAGTATAGATGGCAAGAGAACATAGATGGCACCTTACACTGCCATCAACACTCACACTGGCAGTTATTTGCATAACAATGGAGTGATATGTCAGTGTATGTGTCAAAGGTCAAACGGAGTGTAGATTGCAACGAGCATAGATGGCAGAACACCGGCTATACCTAGCAACCAACAAACCTCACAGAGACAATCATCTCGCATAGCGTACTGGTTTTTATGGTGGGTTGTGTTCATATTCGACAATAAGTATCTAATTTTATGTTTTAACAAACAATCCTATGTTATAGTTCATGTTGTACAATTTTTTACTCGTATAAAGTTCCGTAGCTGCCAAAATGTGTGCAGACGGTTTTTGTCGTGAACGCCTTCTGCAGGTCATTTTAAACAGGATGTTAGCTTATTGTAAAGGAGAGAGTTAAAACAAAAAAATAATTTACAAAAAAATTGACCAAACAATGGGTTATACCAGGACCATATAGTGCCTGCAAGTGGCTTAAATCTTTTTTTCACATAATAGTTGTTCAAATGGTGTATGACCCGTTACGAATGGAAATTTTGAGTTTAACATTGGACAGAAATGTTGGACAAAAATGTTGATGTCTCCAAAGTAAAATGGGTAATGCCTGTCACATTTTTATGACATACCCAAATTGCTGTCAACTGTGTTATCAGCTGTTACAAGCATTAATATTTAGATCAAAGTGATGTAGATTCAGTCATGACTATTCACATGCACTAGAGCATAGTTTCATCATTTACAAGGAAGTATGCCAAATCTGAGTCTCTTATGTGTTCGCTTTAATCAGTTATGAACTCTTTTTTCACCGACCACAAATTTTTCAATAGAAGTAAAATTTGCTTTTTAAAGTATCGCAATTCATTTCACTTTTTTTTTATCTAGTATAAACAGGTATCATCATGTAAGTGTAACAGTATCTCATGGTTACAGTCGGTATGTCAATGTGGACATATTGTAGGATTGCAGAAATCGTTCTTAGGGGTGGACCATTTGATATCCT
>LD350838.1:16611-28048 GCA_001465055.1 Ptychodera flava
GCCACTTAAAGCCAGATTTTTTTTTTCGAGCAACTCCACCTGGCATCTTTTTTTTCCCCCAAATCTTCCAAGCCCCCCCCCCAGGATATCAAATGGTCCACCCCTTAGGTTTTTCCAAACCTCATTCTCAATTTGAATCATGAGTAAAGCACCAACCCTTGCACTAATGTGATCGAGTAGAGACCAATTAGTATAAGCACTGTCACTGTTTCTGGATGTTTTTCAGAGAATAGGATACAAAACAAACTCAGCAGAAACAACATATAGGCAAGTACAGCTTGCTATGAGAGGTCAACAGTGTCTGCATTCTGGCTGAAATGTTTCCCATTATATCATTTGGTCAAACTTAAGCGCCAGTATTTGCATCATTTTGCCATCTGCCTAAAGTTTACAGAAATTGTGCAATATGTGATAGGTAAAATTATTGTTTTCTACTGATAGCATCAGTAGAACACATATATGACTAAACACCAGCCACAATGTTCTTTCCATGTGAACACAAAATTTGATTTATAATTACAGGAAAGACTGCCAGCCCGTCTGATGAGGGTTATGTGCCAAAATCAATTATTAAACAATCAACATCAAGGACTACCCTTACCAAAAAGATAGCGCTATTTATAGTAGATATAGCGCTATTTTTGTAGGTTCTTAGGAGTTTTTGGTAGATCTCAAGAGGTGCTAAATAGGTGTCAGTTTACTTGTAGGTCTTCAGGAATAAGTCTCACATCTTCAAAAGAGCAAGTTAGTCCTCTTAAGAACCGGAAAGCATCAAAGAAGCCAAAAAGACGAAGAAGGTTAAGTTTTTCCAGAAGAGGAAACCCAGGTCTGAACTCACTATTGTCCCTCCAGAAAGAGACACTGAATAGTTGTTGAAACAGAGATTCATGAAAGAGATATTGAATACAATAAACAAGATTGTACATTAACAATAAAATATTGTATTTATTACACTTGTAATGCACATTTACATGATAATATAAATTATCTTTGTCTATTTTTCATATTAGGTATTCAAAACAGTTCCAGATATCAGGTTCCTACACATAGCTTTTTACTTGTACACAGCCATGACACATGAAGAATCATGTCAGAAATCCAGAAATGAATATATTTCTGAATAATTGGTTCTGCCATGCACACTGTGCTGTCAAAGTGAAGGCACTGGTTGTACATTTATATATACAACAAAATTACATTGTTTGAAGAAATCAAAGCACATGATTTAACAGGATAACCTGGGTGAAATAAATCTATGGCTGATTTCAAGCATACTGGCATTTTCATGATGACATCGGCATTGCCTGCAAACATAAATGATTTATCCCCATTCAAATTTTCTGAAATTTTCACATTATATTCTTTATATGCTACATAACAAAAAGACTATTTTGTTTGGCAATAAAGTTCTTATATTTTGAATAAGATGCAATTTACATTAATTTGCTTACCATGATTTTAATAATTTTTTTTGAGTGTGTCTTTAAACCCTTGTCATTTTATAATGAGGATAGATAATGACAAATAAAATGGTCGTTTTTTCTATATATACTCTTCTTTCAAGTGAAATCCTTCATTTCAGAAAATAGCATCAAGTTTTTGACTTAGATTAATTTTTATCATTAATACCAAAATTGAGGTTTTTACCCCAAATTTACACCTACTGCATCCTTTGAGTAAACTTCTGCTACCACACTAGGTTAGGCTGTATTGAATTTTGCAGCACATACTTTGTTCTTTTCTGCACTATCAATAATAACAATAATAATAATAACAACAACAAATATACTGAGTCCCATTCCAAATACATGTATATTTTTATTTTTCTTCATTTTTAGCTCATGTGTTTACACGTGGGCTAATGTCATAGCGATGTCTGTCTGTCTATTTGTGTGTGTGTGTGTGTGTGTGTGTGTTAGTGTGTGTGTGTGTGTGTGTGTGTGTGTGTGTTAGTGTGTGTCTGTCTGTCTGTTTACACGATAACTCAAAAACGCCTGGACAGATTTAAGTCAGATTTGGCAAACAGGTACCATATGCTACTTGCAAGAACTGATTAGATTTTGGTTAGTGTTGCTTGCATATTAATGAAGTTATGCAATATCATTTTTTTCCCGTACAATGGTTTCCCTATGGAGACGGTAATGACAGTGTAGGCATATATCAAGAAATACTGCACACAATTTCATGGAACTTTTCACAGATGACAATCTCAGAACATAATGAAGATACTGTGAGTGTCATGTCAATTATCTGCTCGTTTGCATATTTAATGAACTTTTGTTATTAGTGATATAACTCTGAAATTCCTGCACCAAACTTGATGATATGTGCAAAAGCTTCTTTACATATTTTATGAAGTTTTATAATTAGTCATATAACTCTCATATAACTGCACCGAATTTGATGAATTCTGCTGCAGATACTGATCTGACTGATATCTGACTGGCATAAAACACTTAGTAGTGTCAAGTTAATTAAGGGTTCATTTGCATATTTAATGAACTTTGTAATTAGGTATGTAACTCTGACATTATGGCACTAAAGTCAGTAAATCTGGTACAGATGTTGATCTGATAAATATCTAATTGTACTGATAAGCGTTTGGCAGTGTCAAGTTAACAAATAGCTAATTTGCATATTTTATGAAGTTTTGTAATTAGTCATATAATTCCAAAATAACTGCACCAAATTTGATGAATCTGCTGCAGATACTAATCCAATAGATTTCCAATTGTGGTGTAAAGCATTTAGTTGTGTGGAGTTAATTAAGGGTTCATTTGCATATTTAACAAACTTTGCAATTAGTGATATTACTCCAAAATTACAGCATTACATTTGATGAAACTTGCTACAGATATTGATCAGATAAATATTGAATTGTACTGAGAAGCATTGGACATGTCAAGTTAATGATTAGCTCATTTACATATTAAATAAAGTTTTGTAATTAGTGATTTAACTCTGAGAGTACTGTGTGAAAGTTGATGAAACCTGCTACATATAGTGATATAACAGATATCTGATGGTTCTTATTACACGCCTCACACAGGTGTCCATTATATTGGTATGAATCGGGTTTATTGACAGGAATATTGAAAAACATGCAATAAATCCTCGTCAGAGATAGTTATTCTGGCAGTAGACCATATCGTGGAGTTAATTAAGTAATATCACGTGATCCTGTTAGCACTGTCAACATTGGTTCTACTTCCATCACACCTGTCTCATCTGCGCGCAACGTTGGTATGATCTTCGACAATAAACACATGTTCAGTCAGCACATCAGGCAAACTTGCAAGTCCATCTGCAGTCACCTCCGCCGCCGGATTGGTTCTATACGACGCTATCTTAGTAACGAGACATGTCAAATTATCATACATGCAACTTTATCAGCCAAACTCGACTACTGCAACTCCCTTCTGTACGGCCTTCCGGATAACACTATTTCTTTACTACAACGAGCACAAAATACTGCAGCCAGGATAATCATACGCACCAGGAAATTCACACCAATCACTCCAGTTCTGGCCCGTCTCCATTGGTTACCACTTCGTCTCAGGATTGACTACAAGATTTTGTTGTTAACGTTCAAAGCTATCCACCACCAAACGCCTGCATACATCAGTGAGGCGTTATATTCCCACACGCACACTGGCGTTTGGCACACTGCGCTCCTCTACCAAGAAACTTTTAACTTGCACAACCTACAAAAACATAACCTATTGTGGCCGTGCCTTCTCTCACACTGGCCCTAAACTATGGAATGCACTACCACTTGACATCAGAGAATCTACAAACCTAGAAACTTTCAAAAGAAAGCTGAAAACACATGTTCACCAGAGCATACAGTGTGGCTTAACCATTGAGCGTCACAGAGCAAAACTTCTGTTTTGGATTTTGGCACTATATAAACTTTTGCTGATTGATTGATTGATTGACCGTATACGGTATACGTCTTGTCTTATCAGAAATCTGTCTTCCACTCTGCGTCGTGTGCTCAATTGAACTGCTGTCAGAATATACACTGTCAATCTTTGTTCTTGTGTTTTGGTTTGTGATTAATCTGAGTTATGCAAATGTTGCGTAACATCTCCTTGCTCGTTGTCGTTTGAGACAGGTCAAAGGTACAATTGATTTGCTCGTCGTCGTTTGAGACAGGTCAAAGGTACAATTGTTTTACACAATTTCATAACAGTCAAAAAGTATGCAGTAATTTATGTCATACTGTATTATTTCATGCGTCCAGTAGTGTCTGATAAATGTCAATACATGTCGAGTTATCAGCAGTCAATTTCAATGCTTGATAAACTAAGTTTGTAATTTTGTCAAACTCAAAATCTGTACAAGTCATTCATATAACACATCATTCCTTCCATTCAGGGTCACATTAGCACACGTTCTTCTGTTGAGTAAATGCTAAAATTTTCTAGTCTGTTCACCAGATACCAACACGTGAGCACATTCAGTTCATATCTGGTTTAAATATTAAATCATCATCATCATCATCATCATCGGAGCCTGAGGACCCTTAGCTGCAGTACAGTAGCTCAAGGTTTTGCCTGGGTATTTGGGTCAGACAGCTCTTGCCGTCCGACCCAAATACCCAGGCAAAACTTTGAGCTACTGTACTGCAGCTAGAGGACCCTTAGCCCTGTGTATAGGTCTGTGTGTTCCTGGCGTTATACGGTCTCCACCTCAAAAACAATCAACGTTGTGGTGAGAAGGCTATCTTGGAAACATCTGGGCTGTTGAATCCAGAGATGTCAGACAAGAAGCTGTCAGTAAAATCATCGTTGGTGAATTGTCATTTTAATTTCTTACTTGTCGCATAGGCACAAGTAAGAAACTGAAATGATATTCCTAACCAGTTGAGGTAAACTTCATCTATACAAAATTTACTTGAACACAAATAAATACTTATTCTATTAATTTCTTTATAGAATTAACAATCTGAATCAGACCTATTTATGCATATCAATGACTATTAACAAGTGTATGAGTGAGCAATGTTTTCTCCATGACTGCCATAACCTTTGACCTCAATGTTTCTCACACCTTGATGCCAAAAGAAATACTCTTGTACCGTGATGTACTTCCCATTCACACTCAACTTTGATGAAAACTGAACATACCAATTCAGGTTTATGGTCTATCTAATATTTTTGTGTCTACAGAGTGAAATAGACGAGATGAAAGATGCCATAGATACTGGTCTGCCACAGATGATTGCATCAAGTGCAATGAAAATCACTCCACTGAAGTATGATCTAAAAAAGAGGATTTTGTTACAACTAAACTAATGACTGTGAAAAGTTAACTAAGAAAACTGGAAAAGAGTGTTCTATTCTTAAGTAAGTCAGCTGGCACATTCAATGCGTTAATCAACGATAATATACTTAATGTCAGCAGATTGCTTAATAAGTTATCACAATCCCAGCATTTTGTTGCCATCTAGAATGACATGCATTAATAAAACACAGCATTAGTTGGTAAGTCAGAATATTGACTTTGAGCTTGACTTTACACAATGTACAATAGAGGTGCTTGAAAAGTAATCAAAATTTGGCAGTATAAATTTTTGCTTTAAGTTTGGTATCATATTTTAAAAACATTTTGTCGAAACATGCTTATATAAGGGTTTTGTGTATTACTTTTCTGCAGGAGTAAAATGGCATCTCACATGAACAAATTTGAGTGGGAAGCCATTCTGAAGGAAATGAAGGACCGAGTTCCAGACTTGGATGTTTTCGTTACAACCACTGTCCCAGTCCATAGGGAAAGTATTAACCTGAGTAGATGTGGTAATGCTAGGATCTACCCTATATGTACTGTGTACGGCATTATGATGCAACAACGGAATCGTGAACTCAGTCTGCTTAAACCAACGAATATAATGCTAATGAGTGCTGGCAAAGTAGACTCTAAGGTATTTACCAACAGTTTTTGAATTTACCAAACATTTTGTAGAGCCAAATTTCTAACAATCAATTAGAGTCCACCATTCGACTGATTGTCAGAGTTTCACTGAACTTGATAATTAACAATAATAAGAATTCTATATGAAGAAATATTGAGAATACATCAAGCAATCACATTCTTCAGCGTAAAATATCTTACATTTTATTATCTCATTGGTAATTGTGTGCATATTTGTTTTAATCTTGTACTCTTACTTTGGTGAAACGTGGTCAAAAAATTTGATTATCACTACCAGCTATAGACATGGATGTAGTCAGAAACCTTGGTCCGCATATGCTTACTAAAACACCATGAATATTGGTCATGATCTCTGGGCTGTATTGACATCCAGGAACAGAAATGTCTTTTACTTCATACAATTGATGTTACTATTTCATCTTGACGTAGTGTATATGGCCAAGATACACTGAATGTTGCATGTAAATGATTGATCATCCTTCCGGTGGAATTCGAAATACCTAGGTACTCAATCTGTCCACTCTCAGGCACAAAGAATATATCAACGTGATTATAAACTCGTGGTGCCAAAGTAATCCCTTTTGACAGGTTTGTGTCTGCCTTGATTGTTGTTTTGTACAAATGCTAGTCTTTGATAGTCCTTCTAACATACACTATGGATGAAATTTTGCTGAATAGTTCAAAAGTCTGAAAATTGACCCAAACACAAAGTAATCAGAGGGATTAACTTATGAAGTTGCTTTTGATCATTAACAAAGTGCATGTGTACAGCATATATGTCTTTGTGCAAGGGTGCTCTGCTGCTATAATGTCCGGCATCTGCTATATGTAATTGTCCATTTCCTTTGATTGCAGACTTATGAACGCTTCAACAGAATGGGTATCAGCCTGGGTTGTCATCAACAGCTCAACATCCTGGAAGAAATTGGAGGAAGATACCAAGATGACATCATCAATATAAAAGTCTCACAGGCTGAAAAATTTCAGAATAAAGATGATAATCTTGACTTAAAAGAAAATGTCACGCAGATTCTGGTTAACAATAAAAATCGAGATCATCACTGGTTTACACAAATTTTGATATTTGAAAGAATAGATTTTTCATCTTTGTCAAATAACACACCACAAGCTAACCTGAAAAGTATGCCTCCTTCATCCTTCATACCATTAATAGAAGAGAAACAGATCTTCAGATCAAATTTGATTGTTCTTGTATCAAGAATTATTGTGAAAAGTTTGCAAAAATTCCAATGTCTTTCCTCTGTTATTCCTGGCTATATAATTCACATATATTCAAGAGAAATGGAGAAACAATCTAGCATGTTTAATCTCCCTATACAGTTTAAAGATGAGAAAAAGTACAGTGATGTGATTGATATTCAGGTTTATCTTAAAGAATTCCTTGCAACAATTTATGACAAGGCAGGCCAAGATCTTGCACAGGTACCATTTGGGGGAGATGAATTGACATGAATTCGTACTCATAAGAGCAAACATATCCATGCTGGAGCCCATACTCCTACTGACAGGTTAGAGCATGTAAATCCAGTTGTCATTGAAAATTGGCATGTTACACGTGCATTCTTGTCAATTGTTTGGGAGGAGTTGTACAGGCAGGATTCTTCAAGGGATGCTGGTACCTTTAAGTACTATAAAGAACTCCTGCAATGAAACAACTTACCGGCTGATGTCACCAGAAACTATGATGCGGCTAAGCAGTTTCTTATCCTAATGGTGAATGCCTTCATTACGGAAGCTGCTCTTGAGTTCTTCAGCATGGAAAATACTACCAGCCAGCCACTTGTATATCACCCCCCAGTAGCATCTGCATCCATACCTGTGAAAAGAAATTACATTGACACAGTGATTGGAAGGTTTGTTGATGAGTTTATTCTCCCAAATACAGCCACTGAATGGGACTTACAACGTAATGGAGGAGCTATGGCAGGACAGCCAACTTTACCAGAAAGAGAAGATGATATGCTAGACCATGGGTACTGTATAACACACCATCCATCCCATGTTGATCATGAAGATGAACACCAGCCAGTTCAAATGATGCATGATCACAATTATACAAGTGAACATCCTATTGGAGTTACAAAAATCCCAGATGGTGATGTTGATAGAGTTCGTCTCTACAAAAAAACAGTTCTTGAACTTGGCATGATGTTTATCCAACTATATGACACACATAAGGAAGGTGATGAGGACAGAAACATAATCAACTGGAAGTACCTGCTGATGTATTTTAAATCCAGGAAGGGTCATCAATCCAATTACGCCATCGAAGCTGTCAATAAAATAGCTCAAGTTCAAGCACTGCTATCTCAGCAAATGGCACAACGTGTGTTATGGGGGCGTTTTGTAAATCAGAGAGGAGGAGCCGGTAATACATGTAGTTTCCCTTCTGATTTACGGAATGAGCTTCATAACAACTTTTTCAAGTCAGTGGTGAAGGCTATGGGGGCTCAGAAGACCAAAAGTGCCATTCTTAGAGCTTAAAAGGCAGCTACTGGTCTCTATGATGTAGCCTGTAATTTGGATGATATCGCCATTATCAAACAGAAAAAACAGACCATCCAATAAAATGTGACACAGCAGACTTAAATCTTGTGCTTGATGATCTACGGATGTTGAGACCATACAGGGTGACACCAGGGAGGAGGCATGAAAACTTTCTGCACATTGGGCTGAGTCCCTTGGAAAGACTCAACATGCCTGATCTGTATGCTTGGATACAGAGGAAAGCAAATGAAATTGCAGATGACCAAGGTATTCCCTGTGATGACAGCAGTGACAATGACACCTGTATAATTTGGTACATAAATCTATTTTGGGATCATTTTAAAATTGTGTTCTAAATTAATAATCTTAACAGAGGAGTGCATAGGCATATATAATCAAATCTTTATTGGATGTTTTTGATGTTATGAGACCAGTGCCCAATTCAAAGTACATGCATGACTGCGTGGTCATGATTTGGCTTATATAAACTTCCTTCCTCTTTAGTAGATGTACCTGTGTGGGAATACTTGGCTTTTTGAGTCATAACATAACTGCAAACAGTTTAATCAGTAGTTTTGTTCGGATGTTGGAACATAGAGTGACTTTCTTGGTCTTTCAATGTCAAAACTACCATGCATTATTGTGCAGTAATTTTGTCACTATACAGTAATTTTGTCAATTTTTGTTTATGGTAATCCATATCTTGTGCAACAATGTGGTATACGTACTTAACTCAATTTACCACTACTTTTGCATAGTCTATAGAGACTTAATTTTCATTATTTTTGTAGAAGACTGTATATCTGCATACCAGATTACCCGGACAAACATGCCAACTGTGAAATGCAGTAACATTTACCTGCTAATCGATCATAACAAATATATTGTGTAATTAATTCTACACATAAATGAAAAATTAAAATTTTTTCTGTAAAAAGTGTTTTTAATTAATGTCTTTAATTTATGTTTTAATTAATGTCTTTAATTAATGTTTCACTCTTAAGAGTATAAAGAATTTCATGTACAATGTAATGATTTGCTCAGTATCTAGAGAATTATATTATGATAGCTTTAACTGTAAAAGGATAAGACAACACCATGGATAAAAATTAAATTTGAATGATGCAATAATTTTTCAATATTTGGTGCAATTATGTACACAAGGAAATGACAAAAAAGTTTAAAAAAAAACTTAGTTCACATAGTATAAGCTAGCTTTTTACATGTTTTTATAGTTCAAGTGACAAAATCCATTTATACTGGTATATGATTGATATCGGAAAGATGTACAGAATTCTCAAACATTAATATGTCTCAAAATCTACAACAAGCATATATCTTTAATCAACTGTAATCACTTTGCTTTGCAACAATAAATGTACAACTTTTTTAAAAATAGATCACACAAAACCCTGTTCACAATTTTTTATTTTAATTTCATAGGATATCTTTATTACGAAGTATGACACTGCAATGAAACAAAGCACATTTTTGGACACATACAGCTCAGTATTATTATTCTAAAAATGTAGTATCAAACAAAACACATTCATGTAAGTTACCAAAATTGTCTGCTGTCAACATATTTATCACACTTTCACAATATTGCACAACAACACACTTCGGAAAGTGTTGTATAGCATGAACAAAACTAAACATTGCATAAAACATTGTTGCCAATGCCTTTACCTGCAGCTGCTGGGGGAAACATAGTGTTTGTAATATATTTCATGAGAGACAGCTTATCATCTGAACTTAAGATGTACAACAACATATCTCTTTTATTCAAACCATCCTCACTGGAGCCAAAAGTACCTGGAAGGTCATTTATGTTAAATAACGTAGGGCTCAGATTACAGCCCTGTTTAACTCCCACTTTTGATTGATTACAGCATCATGAGTTCAATCAGGCAATCAATATATGATAATCAAATGGCTAAACATCTTCCATTTCTACACCTTCATATGAGGAACAAGACTAGCATGTGCATGAATTTTTACAAACGGAACAACATAAATGCTTTGGTGAATCTGATGGAGGCTTTCAAAATCAAAATAGCTCAATAAAAATTCTCGCAAGCAGGAAGTGGAATTTTTACAATATTGCCACATAGCATTTGACATGTCCCTATTTGATGCAATATCACTGTTGTTATAGTAAATCACTGCCCTTGCAAAATTACCATCCCTTCCTGCCCTACCTGTTTCCTGATAAAACTCTACTGTCCTTGGCACCCCAATATGTATCACTTGTCTAACCCGCTGACAATCAAGACCCATACCCAAAGCTACAGTAGAAAAAACCAGCGCTGAGTGGAGATGAAGAATCCATGAGAGATGAAAGAATTTCAGTCTTCATTGCTTCAGTTTGTGGAGCATGATACTGATTGAATAAACGGTGTTTAGGAAGAGATGGTCATATATTGATATTCTAATTGTGTGCATACTGTACTGGCCGAGTTCCATTAAGGTGCGGAATTGTGTTTTATCGTTTTTAGAAAGTTTAGCTTGAAGTTTAGAAAGCTAATTTAGATTTGTCTACATCTACATCTAAATTTTCTAAATTAGCTGAAAGTTTAGAAAGCTAATTTTGGCTTGTCTACATCTACATCTACTGTAACAGGGCTCGACGTAAGGTCAAATCATCCACTAGCCCGAAGGACTAGTAGCAGTTCATTTTTAGTAGTCCTAAATGAAATCTACTAGTCCTGCTCAAGCAAAGCCAAATGTTGCTCTCATGTTGTAAAGAGGTGTATATATGACCATTCTCATATTTTTTGTCGCAAAGGTTTTTAAACCCAATAACTAACTTTCATGCAAGACTAGCACATTTGCTTACTGCAAAATGTTTAACTTTGAATCATATATAAACCACAAAAATAACCTGAATGAAATGTCCTGTGTAGGAGGAGAGGTCATAAAAATAGCCTATTGCCATCAAGAATAAAATCAGAGGTAGGGATGAATTTGTTGGAAAATCCTTCATAGCTCA
>LD350840.1:32174-46981 GCA_001465055.1 Ptychodera flava
AGTCGCGATGGTTATATTTCTCACTTGAGTTTCTGTCGTGTTGTTGATGGCGAATAAAATCAAAGGCTTTTTTTGATGTTGTCGTTATTTGTAAATGTACGAGAATATAAAAGCTATAATCGGGCTTCCTCAACATCGCCTCTGTGGAGGTATCCTGATTTCACCGCGCTCACAGTTCCTAAACACACCACGCACTCGTACTCACAAATAGTTGCATGCCGCATATATGCTGCAATGTTGAAAAAATTCTGAAGAACAACAATGACAACGAGAGTGCCTTTCGATTTTATTCGCCGCGAACGACAGAACCAGAGACTGGAGCTCCAGTGGTTTATCTGGAAGATTTCAATTCGGGAAAACAACTTTAATTGTGTAAAAATCAGCGTCTGTTTCACACTAGCGGAGCTGATATTTTCGATGAAAATACGTAGCATGTGAAGCTGAAACAAACTCGTGTCATCGACATGAAACTATGGTTAATGTCTCACCACAATCTTGTTGCCTTCAGAAACAGTTATGACGTAATAACAATCCTGCTGGTTCGGGTAGTATCCTGGATATGACGGTGACGAAAGCGAGCCAGTGTCGCTGGTGTAGTTCCCGCCACAACCGTCTTCATAATCATAGCTTTCAACCGTCGTGTATTCCCAGACATTAGCGGAGGTGACAAAGACAGCGGAAGGGGTCCACCACCATACCCACGTCGTGGCTTCGTAGTAGTTCAGAGCATATGATCCTGGAGGCGAATGAAGAGACTCAGGTTCCGTGATGTGAAATTTTCTTTATTGTAGAATTGTGACGTAATGTGTAAACCTAAGTTTAGTATATAGTATATAGCTGTTTGAAGTGATCAACATTTCTCCCTGAAGTAAAGAAAAAGTCCATGGTTGAAACAACATATGAATTCCACTTACAGTATTTTTGTGTTATTTTTACGTCTGTGTGAATTTTATGTAGAAATGAAATAATAATTACTTTTAACAAAATTATGATATTGGAGTTGGTTGTTGCTGAGATTTATCCCAATTCACCAAGCGGTGTTCATAAAGCCAAAAAATTATGCAACACACTTTACAGAAAGGTCACTTCCACACATTGTGCGGAAGTGACCTTTCTGTACAGAATTGGGTGTCATAGAAAAGTTGCATTTGGTCAGTATATACTTAACTTTACCCAGATTTGTCGGTTCAATGACAAACAATTTTTTTCATGAATTTCAACGCTGGCGCTCTGTAAAGTAAAACTAATATATGACGAGGAAGTTCAATACAAAGTGTAGAGAGGCCAAAGTCAGAAGCCCTTCTTCAGTTTGGTTACAGTTTTCACTCGCTGTCTGTGCCCTTTGGTGACGCAAAAAAAAAATCACCATCCCCTCTAATGTAACTGAACTTCTTACCTCTTTCTACGGCTCGGTACTGCACATATACACTATATGCAGAATGAACACTTTGATAAACGTGGACACACAGACTTCGTCCTGTAGATGTAACCCTGAGCCATCCATAGTTGACATTGAATTTGCCCAAGAGAGCGTCTGATTGAGACACCCCGTCAAACACTTCGATGACAAACGTGTTGGAGCAACAACTTATGTCCATATCTGTCTGCAGAATGAGAGCATCCGTAAAGCATAAACAGTGTTAGTTTCTGGTCGTTTCATTTACTTACAACAGCAAGTTACTACGTTCCACGGTTCAGATGGTTGGGAAAATTGAGAGTTTACTTGAAATTGCTCAAAGGTAAGTTAGGATTCCTGAGAAGTTTGCATTTTATTGAAACAATTAAGTTATAACTTCACACAGAGAAACCTCAAATTACTAGTATTCTGTGTGAAAAATTATACAACTAATGTACATTTACTGAATTTGGAATACAACGTGGCTGTGTAGATGTGTTCCTGTATGTCAATTATTTACACAAGCGATACTAATTTTTTTCTACAGCTTAATGAGTCAACACTGTGGATTGATCACTAAGGAACTGAGAGATCGTATTTTCGAATCTGTGCCAGAGTCTCGTTCTGCCTAATTTACAAAAAAATTAAATACATTTTGATTTCAGTCTACAAAAAGTTTACACAACAAAGATAAAAATTGCTGGAAGCTTTACATATTTAGTCAACTGTTACAATGCCATTTACTCTGTGTAAAAACCCTGTAAAAAAGCCTCCTACATTTACATGTGTTTGTCAAGCTTGCCAGAGCGTTTAGCTATAAATAACTCTAACCTGTAAATGCCATAAAGAAAGGGTTTAAAATGGGATTTTTTTGGGATTTTTATCACATATACAGGTACAGATGAATCTCTTAGCAGTCAATATGAGAAAATGACAGAGACTTGGTTAAGTGACATCTCCGATCAGAAGTTGTTCTTGCATTTACCACATGCCAATAAGGAAGTTCTGCCTAAAACTTTGCTTTTCAACCTTTGACCTGCCGTACTGCAAAGGGTTACTCAAGAAAAGAGTTTTGACTTATTTTGAAAAGTTCGCATGGCAGCGACACGTCGTTGCCTTTCATGTATTACTGTCTCTGGACGTTTATAAATCTTCCCTGTTATTTCTTATCGATTCTGCATCATTGTCCTTTATTTTCGCCTTTTGCGCGTCTCAACATGAAATACAATTATTCTGCGCAAGACATCAATAAGCCTAGGGCACCGAGACGGTTTGCCGATGGTGGCAGGTGCAGCAAATGTGACATTTGGAACTACAGTGGGTTTCAATTCGGTGCTACAACTCTGTGTATGAGACGACATACATTGAATTAATTAGATTGAATGTACAATGTAAACGACTAGCTTGGGTATCACCATACATTTCAGAGCCATCGACTCAGTAATAATTTACATTAAACCAGCACATGACACTGGCAACTCTGTCTGGACCGATAATTGAACAGTTTATTGCTCTTGATCTAACAACGTAGCTAGATTTTTTTGTGACAATTACAGCCGAAAGTCAGAAAATGTTTTCTCAGCTAAAACTGTTTCACACAGAGTTGTGGCTCAGAATTGAAACCAACTGTAGGGCAACTATGTGATGGTATTCGAAGTCAGAACAATCACTTAAGGTACAATAATTGTAACCTTTGATCATATTTTCACCAACCTTTTCGCAAAAAGTATATTGTTTTCTTCTCTCAAAACGCACCGTTCATGCACAATATGCGACATGTTATTATCGAAAAACTAAATTCTAACCCGCGGATTAAACTTCAGCTGTAATCAATAGCATCCCAGCAGGTGATCAAGTGATTGAAGTCTTACCTGCACTTTGTAGCCCCTTGATACAATTACAATGTAGTAACAATCATAAATTCCATAGTCGTACCAATCTCTCCAAGTGAAGCTACCGGAATCTGAGATGAAGACCAGCCTGCCGTCGTCACGTGTTGCTGAGAACGCAGTGTAGTTCGCGAGAAACCCCTTGCGTGTTGCGGAGAAGTCCGTTGTGAAGGTGACCGCCAGAACGTTACCCGTTGACAGTACCGCCGGTGGAATCAATGAGCCTGAGTACTCTCCGATCAGCGTGCCAGTCAGCGACAGTCCGTCGTATATTCTGACTATGTCGTGCGTTGGTTCCGTATTGAAGGTAATAAATTCCAGCTGCAAAGCAAAAGTCATCGGAAATTGGTAAGTGCTGACACTTGGGTTCTGCTTTTCGCTCGTCATCAACTTTGCAATGTGATTGCGAGTGAAGAGGATTACAGATCAAACGAAATCAAACATCTTTCTCATATCGCGCTACATAAAGCTCTTTCGAATATCGATGTATCCACTGGATACGCTGAAAAGACGCGATCAGTTTGAAGATGGCAGTTACTTAGTACATTCGCTTACCAGTATGCGCGCATCGTCGTTAGGTATAAACATTACATAAATGCATTCTTGCTTGTTGCTGTAGTACCAGGGGTGTCCAGGAGACGAGAATTGGCCAGAATATGCGTAAAATGTGCCACCACAGTCTCCCACCGCTCTCTTGTCTGTAAATATGTGAATCACATGTTAAAATCACGTAGGCCCTTATAGTTTGCGCACGGAAATCGTAGCTAGTATCTTTAACACTACAGTGAAATATGTTTGTTTGAGAAACAATCGCAGAGACAAACGACGTTTGTGCACTGCTTGAGCGAGTATTAAAATAGTCGACATGTTTACGTTGTATTCTTACATATCGTCATCAATTCATTGGGTTCATAAAATCACTGTCTGTACAGGCAAATTTTCATTCCTTAAAAGCATGTCTCGAGTCGCTAACTGCAATTATGTTTCGTATATTCAATGCTGCAGTATTTCGAGAAAATAGATGATTGCGTTTTTTCCCTATATTGTTTCTGGTTACCCTGACATTGACTACGCATCGTCCTAGAATCCTGATTCGAAGAAAGGTAGACTTCGAAACGTAGACTACCTAAACATCTGTGTTTTAACAGAACTGGTGTAAAAAACTGGACTGAGCGAATGACACATTATTGAGGAGCGCCCAAGCTAAACTTCGCTAATTTTTACAGTCCTGTTCGATTTGAATATGGTTTATTTCCGTACTCTCAAATCTCAATTAACCTTGCTAAATATCCATATTTACTGACCGATAGCTATGTCGGCAACTTTATCAACGGCTATGAGACTGCCATCTGATATTTCTGTTTTGACGAGTGTTGACAGGTACGAGACCACAACCAACAGCTGTACCCGCAGTCTAATAAACATGCTGAACGTCGATGGCTGTCAGTCGTTTGGATTTATGTATGGTTGTATTTTTCTTAATTATTTGTACCTGTAAAGAACGATTTGTTTTTTTACATTATTTCATTGAGGAAACTTTATGATTAGTGAAGTGACATACTGGTGCATTAAAATCACTTATATCACAAACAAAATGTGACGGATAATGACTCACATGATTAATGACACGAAGGTCTGTGCATTAGAATTCTACCGAATACTTAAGTGTTGACAAGAATCTTAATGTTCCCAACTCATTTAAAAATATAACGTTTCAACTACACTCTTGTGTTTGTTCGTTGCATACATGTGCATTTCGCCCAAAACAACACAAAAAATGTTGGGTGTTCATACTAGAAGTTAAGATAACAAGTATATGGTTGAGTGGAGTGAATGGATACAGTCACAGTGAAAAAGAAGCTATCAAATACATGTTTTAAATCTGTTAAATACGCGTTTTGAAACTCCTGCATCAAAGTTGAAAACCTTCTTTTTGACAGAATTAAAACCAGTATTTTTTACACACTTCTGTCTGATTGTATCCATTCGTCTTCTTCACTTCTTATCCATGTGTCTCAAGATAAACAGATCTGCTTCCGCCTGGTAAAAATGTATTCTATGTTTTGTATCTACCTAGATTGCTGTCCTAATTAACTATAGAAATCTGTTTGGGTTTCATGGACATTTTAAGTAATTTGGCACATGTGTTGTGTTTTGCATCCAAACACTTGAGTCGGTTCATTTCCTTTTCTCTGTGTTATCTAATAGTACAAAACTTGTGTGTGCAAAAAGAAGAAAAGAAAAAAGAAAGAAAATGTGAGATGTAGGCAGCTCTTCAGAATGTCTGATCTGACCCTTATTATTGCTATTGATCATGATTATGCCATAAAATTTGAAAGGAAAGTTAATCCTTCCTTACCTCTGTGTTAAGGTTGAAAGACCACAGTGAAAGTGAAATATATTAATCTCTGTTAAAGCGAGCAAGTTAAAATCGTCGAATGGCGATGTCACAATCATGACTTGGTGTAATTTCTATTTCAGTCATGAGAAAAGGGCAGTCTCTGACGATCTAAATAATTGCAAGCCGAAAGTGACTCAGTAACGTGAACGTTGCGTGAAGCAAGCGACAGAAGTGCCTAAATAGGCGAATAAGGTTACAAATGTGAATATCGCACTGCATTGGTCTTACCTGTTTGCCTCATCAACTTCCCTTCTGTTCGACATGGGAACTAAGAGTGTCACACAAACGTGCTAGGCGGCTGACCATTGGCCCGACTGTCAGTTTACTGCAGCGGGTTACCAGGGCAACAGCGACGCGATAAAAATATACGGAATGGCAAAGGTGGAACAGTTGGTAGTATTGTTTCTCACAGATCCATATCGGTAAACAAAACGTTTGGATGCAATTCAGGTGATTCGTGACAGACACGACTTGGGTCATTAAGTAAGGTCACTAAAGAAGTGAAGAACAATAGTGCACACGATATGCTCTAAACGACACAGAAGCTGCTTGCTACATTGTTTCTTTATTTACAAACCAGATAGAATAGAGACAAAAACATAAATGATGTTCCTGGTGCTAATTATCATCGGAAAGACTTTAACAATCATATTACTGACGATTTAAAATGTATGAAATGGAAGAATAAGAATTGCAATAAGGTGACGTGACGACGTGTTCACGATGTGTCTACAAAGAAATTAGTCGAAGCGCGTGACTTGATCATTTCATTTGCCCGGAGGTCTTTCTTTCTCTTTCTGGTGTGTATTTATATCTTATAGGATAAGCACGTTTCCCGTAAGAACAACATGGGTTGATACTTGATAAAGATTTTAAGCAGGATAGTTCCCTGTCAACCAATCAAACGTTTGCATTGACGAGGGAAACAAACATCGGTGGCCAATCTACGTAATATCTTGAATTCTAACCATACAGATAATATCAATGGCAGGTTTTGTACATGACATGCTACAAAGCAACTCCAAAGGTATGGCTAAAGCCGTCTGCCTCTAGAAAGGACCAGAGTCAAAGCAAAGGTAATGATAGTGGAGATATACATGACTGCCTTGGATAAACATCTACGTACTAGTACAGTGCAGAGCTAATAAGTTTCTTTGTTGAACAGGGTGAACAAGTGATACATGATAATCAATCGACCACTTAATATCCTGTACTGGGGCTCATTTCAATGACATTTCGCGACCTGAAGTCTGTAACATGCATTCGGACGAAGTCCAACGATAACTGTCGGTGAATGGACGGCACAGGTACATCGAAGTCTAGCGCCCTCGCACGACTGTCCGTGTACGCACAAACCACGGAGGCACAATACCACCGTGAGTAAACAGAGTTCAGAAACTCCATGCGACAGAATGACACACTATGCTGTCAAACGACTCTCCAAGTCTCTGTTCAAGATGATGATGCCATTTCAAAAATATTTCCCGCCCAAAGTCGATTCTTGTGCACAAGTGCAAATCTCAAATTGTCAAGAACAGTCAAAATAGAACTTACTTATAGGTTCCATGTCGTACCAAGTGAACTCTGAAATTGGCTTCCCTGATTTGGAATTTCGAAATATACGAGCAACATTGATTTAGGGACTGGTCAGTTTCTTCGGCCTGTGGGGGCGGTGGATTCATGGGATGGGTTACCCTGTTTTTGACTTTGGTGATGGGGGTCACCATGTCTTTGAAATGGCCATTTTTTTGGTGGGGAGGGGGTAGTATGTTTTTGAATTTCGACACGGGCACATACTTGCCTAAAATGCATCGTTCCAACTACGAGTTTCATCATTCAGTTGCATTTTTTCACGCGCCCTTCGGCGCGTAACTTCAATATATCAGAGATATTTGTATGTTTAATATTTTTCGGCCCGCCTTTTGGAAGCGGTACTTTAATATATCAGATATATATGTCAGAGGTATCTTGATGTTTACAAATTGAAAGTCTGGTTTGCAAAGCATACCATTATGGAATCTGCAGTTCATATGAAGAAATTGACCAGTCTCTTACTTGCATATACGTAGTGTTAACTTTACCCACTGTGTACGGTACAACCTCTTGCCATAATCCTACCGTAATTTTTACGATTATGACACTGGTCACCATAGTGATCACCGCTTTTTGAAATTCAGTAGATTGTACTAAGTCAGCATTTCAAAGCCATAGTTCGAATACATTTGAATGGCGAATAGCTGTGATATTCGCACAGTGCACAGTATATACATGTAAATCAATTATTGTAGCCTTCGCCCACGCCTACAGCTTGCATTGTATATGAGCAACAGCACCATTTCATAACATATTACATGTCCTTTGATTGTGTTTTTCAACTCAGAGTAATGGCCTCACACTTCCTCAGAAACCGTCACTTCGTGTGTGGAAATACAGTTCCACAATAGGCATTTCTACGAACTCATTACCTATGCAGACCGTTCACCTTTTGTCACCTCTACTAGGGGGTAAGCTTTTGGCTGTTTATGATTGTCCTTGAGCAGTCTTGGACACTAACACAGGACAATTCAGTGAAAAACAAATACTTCACAGCCGCCGTTAACTTTTATTTTTGGACAGTCTTTTCTGATTACTATGAAAGCCCACAAGGGACATGTTTGAAAGCAAAAAATTAAAAAACTGTCTTGTGCTCACGAGAAACTATCTCGTGATCACAAGATCATCACAAGACAATATCTTGTGCGCACAAGAAAAGATCTCGTGAGCACAAGAAAAGATCTTGTGATCACAAGAAAAGATCTCGCGAGCACAAGATATTGTTTTTTATTTTTTGCTTTCAAACATGTCCGTTATGGGCTTTCATAGGTTACCGTAGGCTGGTAACATACGGACTAAAGTATGTATAAACGAACCGGCCACATGTATTCCCAGGAGTCCCAAGGTTTGTTCGGTCTGTCAGCGTTGTCAGTCTCAAGTTTACGAAAATAACACAACTTTATTTTCCCTTTCTCTCAGCATGATAAAAATCTTGTTAACTAGTTTTCTCTCTTTCTGGAGCGAGCCACGTTCTACTAGTAATCAGCAGAAAATCACGACAGTCAACCAAACAAAAGCTGCCACCCCTGATCTGGCTTTAACGCACGCAAACTTTAATAAACAGTAACGTTTTGGTGACCCATTTGCTAACGTAGACCGATTTCAGGTTAACGTTCAAAACAGGTACCCACCTTTTTGATGTCATTTAGAATATGAATAGTGGTTTTAAGGTTAAATTGCTTATTATATTGATGATCTTTTCGTCGGATCATTTAAAAATAGCGTCAATGTCACTTGGTTCACATTTGTTTCGATGTGGCAGGCCAGAGTGAGTATACTTAACCAAGTTTTCCCCTGGGAACATGCATACCAAGTTACAAAGCAATCGGACGAGGGATTTCAAAGGAACTGGGGAACATTGTCCAAAATTACAAATATGAAAATTTCGCCATAATTTGAAGACACTCAACTAAAGTTGCCTCTAGGTACATGCATACCAAGTTTCAAAGCAATCAGAATACTAGCTAATGCAGAGAAAATGATTTTTTGACCAAAATGCAAAAAAATTCCCCAAAACAAATTACAAAAATTTCACCACAATTTTTACAGCAACCCTAGGATCAAGAGTATCAAGTTTTAAAGCAATCCAACAAGAACTTTGTGAGAAAATGATTTTTTGACCAATAATGGGGAAAATTGCCCCAAAAATACAAATATGAAAATTTCCCAACAATTTGCACAAATCTAACAGAAGCCAACCCTAGGATCATGCAAACCAAATTTCAGGGCAATGGGAAGAGCGCTTTCGGAGAAAATTTTTTTGACCAAATACGGGAAAAAATTGTCCAAAAGCTACAAATATCAAAATTTCACCACAATTTGAACCAATGTAAATTAAGTCGCCTTCAAGCATCTGTTTACTGATCGCGGATGAATATTGCATATATTTAATCAATATTATCTTGCACAGTATAGGCAACATGAAAATGACCAGTTCGCGGGCATAGAGTATGATACGACCGCTTTCGTTAGTTTGCCAATAAGCAGGGAAAAGGCAAGTAGCAAATTGGTGGTAGTAGTTACCTAAATGGGTAGAGGACAAAAAAGCGCTCCCTGGATGGGCATTGGGAAGCGGGGCCGGGGATTTTAAAGATGTTGAGAGGAAAAAACTAATGACCGAAAGGAGATTTTTTTAAATCGCAGCATTTCTTCCTTTTATATCATTTCACTCATTGTAATAATCTCGGTTACCCAGGCTGCTCTGCGGGGCTCTCATTCGACTGCCCCTATATACTCAGTCAGGGATTTACCCAGATCTGTAGGGCGGTCGGATGAGAGCCTCGCAGAGCAGTCTGGGTAACCGAGACTAGCACTGTTATAGCATGTTGAATAAATTTATAGTTGAAATATCCTCATCAATTGGTTGTTACTGCCCTGGCGCATGCTTTCATGAATGTCGTTTTGAAAGTGTATAGTCTGCAAGCACATTTCACTTATCGTTAACAAGAAAACTATTTTAAGTCCGGTAAGAACCACTCGACAGATTTCCGCATTCTAAATTTCTTCAACTGCAATATTTTTTATCTCTAAGCAACAGAAGGCTGAAATGTACGGGTGGACAACACAGCTTAAATTTAATGTAATATGAATGTTTTATTATGTTGTATCTGGTATGAATAAGGTAAATATTCAAGAACAAATCATTGTGATTTCGACTTTTCTATCAGGGCATCGGTCCTGATTGACGATACAAATTCACAAATTAGAAAGATAAGGAACCGTGCATGGGTGATTAAAACACGCTAATGACAAACGAAACATATTATTGTAGAGGGGAGGGAGTTCATCTATTTTTTCGATCATCAAGAGCAAATTCGCACAGACGAGATCGATACCGTGTAAATCCGTGATACTCAACTCACCATATGCATTCAGATTAAATAATTTTAAAATGTTCGTTGTAGAAAACCCTAATTCAGTAATTTGTCGTATATTTGGGAAGATCAAACCGTCATTTCGTCGTCCGAGTTTCGCACTTTTTCTAGTGATGGGTGTTTTGTACTAAACGCTACGAATTTCGTTTGACTTTCGCGTGGTTTACAGGCCCATGATCCCCTGAAAACGAGTATACATTCAATTAAACATTGCAATAGACCATGTTCCGAACCGCGCGAGATATCGCGAGAATGTGTGGTTCGCAGTGGACGTGTTCTCGCAACACAGGACAAACTGCGTAAAACAGGACAAGTCGCTAATTACGTTAAACACTGCATAAAATATATGAAGTGGCAATCTTTGCTCAGTTCTGCACTTTTTCTAGTTCCATAGAAAGTTTGACTTGTATTACTAAGCTGGAATCATGTTTCTACGTGCATGTATTAAAGTCTCGCGAGATCTCGCAATCAGCGGAACATCGTCTATTAAACATTGCTTACAGGATACATTATGCAACATCTTTACTTTTTACCAAAATTATAACACAAAGATTTACAAAATTTCGAAAAAATAGACACATTTCTTACGATATTACTTATAATATTCAAATCGAAAAAGGATTCTGAGATATATATCTCTTGACTATTTTAGTGTCCAGAATACACAGTCAAAATGAAGGACATTATCACAAGTACATCCGACGAGTGAAATTTCGCTCATTGTCATGAATACTGTACCCATTATATATTCCCCTAGTGTCACAGCTACTGTTTTCTGTGCCAAGTGGGTGTGAGTAAGATTATTCGAAGAATTAGGCTGAAGGCTTTTGAACAGAATGGCTGCAGGAAACTAGCGTTACGCATACAATTTAAAAATAACAATATAAAAATACAGCGCTGCCCAATGTTCCTAATGACTTTATCGTCATAACACAAGTTTATTACACAACACAATAATAGTAGCATGAAAATACTCTTGTTATAAGTTATACCACCGAACAATTCTGGACTGCAGTGACGAATAGCAGAGTTTACTAAAAATCAAAACTATTCTGGTGCTAAGCAAATATATTGTAAATTAGAATGTTTACTACATACAGCAAATTTTTCATCACAATGAGGTTATGACCTCTTCTGTGATCTCAACTTAGGCTGTCGCTAAGCGACAAGCACTAACCAATATGGCAGCCAATGTGAAAGAGCCGCCCTGCTTAAATCCAATTTCCTGTTGATTTCTATCACAAAATTAATTCGAATTAGTTCGAAATACTCGTGCCCTGAACTTTACAGAAGTGGGTGTTTTATGCATATCTTGTGATTTTAACGTATGTGGTCACCAAAACTGAACTCAGATTAGCGCACGCTGTTTAGCCTCGTTTTGAGAAAGGTTACTATATCTGGTAAAATTCGCCACGTGAAAATAATTATTATATTCATTAAGTTCCCGAATTGATAAATATATACATTACTTATGAAGGAAAAAATTCAAACACAATATAATTAGTATTAGGGATTTTTCTTTACAAGATAGCCATTTGACCTCCGTTTATCTGTATACACCTTTCTTGATAAATTCAAAAAAAGTAGTCACAGATGCCACTTTAGCATGGCGAGTGATTAACTCTGAACCAAAACAGATCATGGTGTGTAGAAGGTCATATAAAACAGCTTAAGAAATTTGCCATATGAAAAGTATGCTACTCGTCTGTGAACTTATTGTCACTTGTACATGAATAACGGAGGACCGTGGACCAAAGAGACAAGTGAATGCTATTGGTAAATTATGCGGGTTTATTCGCCATTTACGTTTTCATTTATCATACCAGGCAATAATTTCGCATGCACAATGCACTGCCTTCTTATCACCAACAACCTACACTGAGTGATTATTCTTCACAAAGACTGTACTTGTTCTTAGAAAACATGCATGCCTTTAATTTTCTGTAGTGTACAGACCACTGAGACAAGGTGTGTAGTGGTCTTTAAACAATAAAATTATTATTATTATTAATGTCTTTGACAAAAATTATCGTATCATAAACAAGGTCAGGCGATATACTCCTTCTTCACGATTTTTCCCAAGTCTATTCTCAAGTAACAGAAATAATCTATTTTGAAGATATCGTGAGAAAGTATCACTTATTATCAAGATCATACATGTGCTATCATTGTACTTAACACAATAATGAAACATTTAAAGCTTCAGAATACATGGTCCTGATCCAAAACGTAGACAACAGGATATGTAACTTTTTGTTAAAGAAAAGAATCAAGTAAGAGAAAACACAGAGTATATCACTTATTTTGACACTATATGTAATACAATTTCACACCTTAAGGTACCAGTACAATATTGTAGCCTTGCATTAAATTTCTCACACATTTTATCATTTTTAATTAAGTTGAAAAACTGATTCTAGAGTTTAGTAAGATAAAATCAAATAACAATTGTGACACGTTTCTACATGTCATCCAAAATAAGCATATTGTAACATTCTACCATACCCAGTCGAATTTCAGATTAATACTTTTGGTATAGTGATGTCTCTTATATTATTTCGTGTTCATTTGCCGTAGCAATTAAACAGGTCAATTGTTTACATAAGTGTGTTGGTTTAGGGCGAGCCACATAGTAGTAATGTTCTTCATTCAGCAGATACTTTCCCAACTATTTTTAAATCTGTCGTGATAGTTGCATATGTATCATTCCTAATTTTAACAATCAACCCTATTTGTAACACTAACCCAATTTGTAACACACCTGAACCCTATTTGTAACACTAACCCAATTTGTAACAAATCTTAACCCTATTTGTAACACTTACCCAATTTGTAAAAAAACTAAATAGTGTTAACTGTTGTTACAAATTGGGTGAGAATGACTTGTGTTAGAAAAGAAGATTTTTCACATTTTTTTGACCGATATTGTGAACATTGTCCAATAAGTACGATTTGGCATATATCTGCACAACTTGATTATATCTTACGAGTATTATCCCTAGGAAGCTGCACACCGAAATTCAGAACAATCTGACGAGCAGTTTTCGAAAAAATGAGTTTGAACATGATAAAAACAGGAAAATCGCCCCCAAAGTACAAATATGCAAATTTCATTAAACTTTAAACAAAAACGGTCTTTGTTTACAAATAAAGTTATTGTTACAAATCGGGTTAGTATTACAAATAGGGTAAGGGTTTGTTAAAAATAGGGTTTGTGTTACAAATAGGGGTGATATAGCATATTTTAGATACTGCTGTGAGTACTATTTTTACTTTTCAGAAATGTTGGTTGTGCTGAAGAAGACGGGTACGGAAGAAGACTGCATTGTTGCCATTCTCCCATGTGTTTGTTTTTAATATTAGCGTCGGTTTGGTCTTCGACCTCTTCTATTATATTGTCCCCGTCCTCTTCCTCTTCGCGTACCTCTTTGTGCACCACCAGTCCCGGCCATCATGCCGCCATAATTCATCGCGTGAACACCAGCATCGTAAGCAAATCCTCCGCCGGGATAGGAATGATAACCACCCATTGCATTACCAGCTCTTGAGGCATCCCTGAAGTTCGTTTGGCCGTGGTTAGGCACAGATGGTTGCACGTTTGCATTAAAATAACCACCGCGGGAACCCTGAAAAGTCAGTAAAGATATAAAAATGAACGAGGATGCCGGCTATTGAACCACTCTTTTTTGGGAGTGGAGATTTAGCCGAGTGGTTCTGTCTGTGGCCTCTCAGCTAGGCGACTGATGCCGTATGTTGTGGGTTCGAATCCGATAGAAAACTATCCGTATGCAATGACATACAATCCAGTGGGCGATAGGCAACTTACTGCAAGTGTTCAACCTCTCCAATCACTAAGTAAATACCACAAATGATTCTTTGTCGTTAGTCTTCCCATCAAACTGAGATCATTTCACAAGACTATTTTTGCGTTTGCAATCATATTTAAAGAAAATAATTATAGAGAACTGTTGAAAGTCTTTGTCATCAGTCTGACATCAATCAAATGATGAGCAAAATCTGACCTATTACAAAACACTACCTTCGACAGAAGCCTACATACAATGAAATGCTTCGATTTTCGCAAGCCAAAAATGTGAGTATAAGGTTTTTTAAGTGATTTACCTTATTTTTTCTTCTTCTGTTTCCCGAACGAG
>LD350840.1:72614-110799 GCA_001465055.1 Ptychodera flava
CTTTAGTTACATGGATGGTTAAATTTTCCTTCGCTCCATTTAGATAAATGAATAAAATGGGTGTAAAATTCTTACTGAATCCCAAACCCCAATAAAACTTTACTACTTATTTCAATTCACAACCTTGTCAAATAAGTGGCTTTCCCGTTATAACACACCAATGAATAGCCCTCCGTTGTTTGAATTAGGCTAAGATGAAAAACACCCTCTGAAAAAATTACTTAAAGGGCTACCGGTATGTTCTTAGGATGAAAAAGAATATGTACTTTAAAAGGTTTTGTGCATTCTCTGCACTTAAAACCAGCATGTATATGTCAGTGACTAATGATTGACCTTACAATTACCCAAACCTTTCAAGTCTTTGTCTTGGGTTGCGTAGCAGCTAAGAGAAGCCACAGTAGCATGACACCAGAATAGATTGATTTGCAACTCTATGCGTTAGATTACGTTTCCTTTGATACATGTCCCCTTTACGCACGCAAACGTGATCTCACAGTTTGAAGTGATATTAAGACGGTACCTGCATTGATGCTGTGTTCACGCCGTACGGTACATTCCGATCTGAACGGGCAGATGATGACAATTTCCTGTCAGCCTCCTAATTCCAAATCAATATAATGTTATAAGTCTGTATTAAAAAAACAAACTCTTCCACCCAAACACAACATCTACTATGTAAAGTCATGACCTGCCATTATTTTGAAGATGAGAGAGTACACGAGTTAGACATTGGTTGAGTCATATCCACAAAATGTCAATTCTGCAGCAATTTAAGAATTTTATCATTAGAGAAGCATTGCATGTAATTGCAGATCAATATTTTGATGCAGTTTAGTTATGAAATATCAACGATAATGAGAAAATAACAATATAATTTTTGATGTGGTTCATATATCGTTTATGGCTACTTATTCCATCAGTAACCTTCTTGTTCACATTTTTACAGTGGATAATGTTTCGGATTAAAATCTGTATATTATGTTATCATTTGGTCTGTCATTACTCACGTTTGCAATATTTTCAGGGAATCTCCAGACATCATTCCTCTGGTCTTTGTGCTGCCTCGCTGTTGTAGGACATTGGTCACATACTGGTCCTTGTATGTTCTGGTCATTGTGCGAGTTGGCTTGTTTGGGTGTCTCTGTAGCATGGTAAAATATATGACCCTGGCTGCATTTGTACCATTCATCTTTTCCAAATGTTCTGAGGCTGCCAACTGTGCATGGGTTAAGTTCATACGGAATTCTCTGTCCTGCAAGTACTTCCGGATGAAGGCTTTTAAATGTTGATAGCGCATTTAATAGTGTGGCAGGACGTAGCTCCTCGAGCAGGACACTCTCAGTGTAATCTAAGAAGTCATGCACAGGTCGTCCTCGTACTGACCTCTGTGCCGAACCTTTTGGTGTCGACACCTCAGAGAAAACATGTCTATTCTGGAGTTGATACGTGGCAAGAAGAACGCTGCTCTGGAGAATAATACTTCGAAACTCTTCTCTCTCTTCAGGACAGAGCGGATCACTTTCGCAGCCTGCAACTTTAAATATTTGTTCATCAATTGACATCTGTAATGATCTAGCCTTATGGGTGATCATATCTAGAACTTTAGAATCAGGCGTGCCCTTGTTTGTGTCTTTACAGTTCATTACGGCAGATGCCACTTTTTCTGCCTGTATTTTGGCATCTACAAGCTGTTCATAGATCCTTATACTGTTCTCGATGGGTATCATTGCTGATAAACTGGTTGTTGTCTCAATGGCCTGCTCAAATAGGCGACGGTGCATAAGAGGTATTGTGGTTCGTACTAGCTTCTTAAGGTGTTCTTTTGCTGGAACCACAAAATTAAACATGTCAGGCACTGTGTTCATGTGATCAATTGTAGCGATTATATATTTGGTCAAAGTATTGTATCGATTACAGCCTATGACAGTCTTCCGGCATTTTGGACATATTTTCATAATCAGAGGGTATACTCGATTGCCACCGATTGCTGTGATGCCAAGCATCCATCGATCCATATCGTTTACCTCAAAGACATCTTTGCATCTAAGCTGAATAAAACGGCTTTCATTCGTGTATGTTCTTCCGAAGAAAGCAGCAGTTGCTGCTACTTTCTTTTTATGGCACTGCCGGCACAATTCTGGACATATTTCTCCACAAAGTCCGACACAATCGTGACCACACTTCAGTTTCTTCATGCATGGATTGTTACAGGGTGGTCTTTCACAAGGTTCCCAACACAGATTGTTGCATTGGTGATGTACACAATTCCATGTGCATCGCATATTGCAACGTTTACCGTATACTTTATGCTCACAAGGGTGTGGGTGCTTCATTGTGCACACACTGCATATTTCATAACATTTGTTCATGCATGGATGGCCACAGAGAAGCATCCGCTCACATTTCTGGTTGCATATGTTATGACGACCGCTTGAACGTTTACAAATGCCACATATACCATTACATTTGTGTCCACAGTCAAGAACTGAGTCACATTTCAGAGGGCAAAATGGTTTTCTTTCACAGCATTTGACTTGAATTATGTGACTACATTCTTCAAATGTTTTCTGTACTGCTTTCAAACATATTTCATTACACTGTTCAGAACACAGTTTAGTACACATGTGACCACATTTCAAGTTTCTAATGCAAGGCATATTGCAATCACTGTGAATATTATGCTTAATGCAGTCACCACAAATTCCCTGACAGGTATGTCCACATGGTAATAGTACACCACATATCTGGTTGCAGTTCTTTTCTGTGTAGAAACAAGGACCTTTGACGTTGTGACCACATGACCAATCTTTATGTACTATCTGCACCTTGCATTTAAGAACACATTCTTCACCACATTTATTAGGACAAGCATGGGTACAGTTCAGTTTTCTTTCACAAGGAAGTTTGCATATGTATGTCAACTCGTCTTCTGAACACTTCATAGTCTGAGTATGGCCGCATTTTGTCAGCGTTTTTTCCACAATTACTTGACATTCATCAGGGCAGTCATCTGAACATTTTTCTATACACCTGTGCCCACAGTCGAATGCTTTCCTGCACTTGTCTTGACATTTGAATTCGGATGGATTTTGAGAGCATTTCATTTGTTGTACATGATAGCAACCGGGCAACAATTTATGTACTGAAACTGTACAGTCCTCGCATCCCTGAAAACATTTTAAGGGACAAGGGTGTTTTCGCTCACACATCTTAGGACATGCTTGCTTACAATTGAAGTCGGAAGGGTCTTGATAGCATGGTACATTCTGTATATGATAACATTTAGGAATTCGTTTCTCAATCTTGATGGTACATACACTACACCCTTCAAAACATCGCAATGGACAGGGATGTCCTTTTCCACACTTCTTTTTGCAAGGTTCCTGACAATTAAAGTCTCCAGGATCCAGGTGGCAAGGTACCATTTGTAAGTGTCCACATATGGGAATTTCTTTTGCCACCTTTACAATACATGGTCTGCATGTTTCGTGGCATTTTAAAGGGCATGTATGACCTCTTTCACATTCATGTTCACATGCTGCCTTGCAAGTGAAAGTTTCTGGGTTTTGATAACATGGTACTATCTGCTTGTGTCTGCAGCTTGGGATAATCTTCTCCATATTCACCATACAGGGTCTACATTTTACATAACAAGGCAATGGACAGGGGTGTCCTTCTGTACAGGAATGTTTGCATGTTTCTTGACAGTTGAATTCTTCTGGCTGTTCAAAGCAGTACATTGTTTGGACGTGACCACATTTTGGGATCGTTCGTTCCACTCTAATTCTGCACTTTTCACAGTTTTCATAACAAATCAATTTACAACGGTGTTGTCCAGCATCACAGGTTCTTGCACAAGGCTTCTGACACTTGTATTCTGTATGGTTTGAGTCATAGGGATGGCAGAAGAGTCCGCAGACATGGCCACATTCCAATCTTGTCTCACAAAGACGATTGCACCCACCTTCTGGAGCAGCATCAAAATCTTCTCCACGGGCACACTTCAGAATGGTTGTGGGATGATTTCTGCAGAATATTTTCAATGACTTTCCAATTTTGCCAGCTGTTTGTAGGTCTCGAACAATATTTTTCCACAGCTGGTTTTTCAGACCAAGAAGTTTAAAGTTTCCTATACAGTAGAAGCCCATCTTTGCTCTGCTTAAGGCTACACAGACTCTGTTCTCTATGTTAAGGAATCCGATCTTTCCCTGTTCATTGCTCCGCACAAGTGACAACAGAATGATATCATTTTCTTCACCTTGAAAGTTGTCGACTGGGCAGATTCTTACGCCTTCAAACACAGACCGTGGCATCATGTTTTTCAGCTGGATAACTTGAGCTGTATACATGGTTAGAATTGATATTTGAGTAGGTTTATAACCCTGCTTCAAGAGATAATGGCATAGTGCAACAAGAAACTTGGCTTCGTGTACATTTGACCTGCTTCTTATGTCATCCATAAAGGTTTCTTGCTCTTCATGGTTTACAAAGAAAATGTTACTGCTCACACCCATGACGTCACCATATGTCTCTACAGATGGGTGATTTTGCAGATCACTGTAGATGTGTTTCATCAGGCTAGCTATTTCTGGTCTCATTCTGTGTTGGATATTTAGAGTATTATACTGCAAGTTGTTTTCAATCATGCGTTCAAAGAGTGACAGGTCTAAATTGAAATCTTTCGCAAGTCTATACACTGTCGGATTCGGGCGCAGCTGTTGGTGATCTCCAATCAGTATTAGGTGTTGACATTCTGATGTGAGTGTTGTGATTATGTGTGACTCGAGGACTTCTGCGGCTTCCTCCACCACAATTATCTGCGGTCCTACCATGCGCAAAAGGGAACTGTACTTTGCAGCTCCAGTTGTTGTCATGCCAATCACCTTTGCATCCTTCAATATACGAAAGTCTTCCTCTTGACGAACTTCCTTTAGTCTTAGAGTTTCTCTGTCATATTCTCCCACAGCTTCCAAAAGTGAGTCAACAATCTTCCTATGCAAAGCAAAGGACCAGTAGCGATAAAGATTCCACCTTTCGTGTAAGTTTAGAGCCCATACATTAGAGATTCTGTTAGCTTCTTCCTCTGTCATTGATGCTGTGTCAGTTATTAGATCTTGTAAAATAGCAGATTGATACTCAATATCTTTGTCTTTCATGGCCGTTGTGACATCAATCTTCTTTGTTTTTGCCTTTGCTGTTCTATAGGACCTGATGTAGTGTTCTTCCAAAAGCACCCGAAGCTGATCGTAAAGAAGATTGTTGCTTGTTTGCTGCGCGCCAAGATCATTGTCATCATTTTCCAGCATTCTCGATCTATTGATGAAATCTGCTTCTCCTTCAACGTCGATGGTCCTTTCTGTTGCACCGTCGATATTGGAGGAGTCATGTGCCGTGATATTGGTGCTGTTTGTATCAGTATGACCTCTTTCAAGTTTGTTCTCACGAGATATCTTCTCTATAGCGTCCTGGTGTGATGTTTTCAGTTGCACTTGTGGATTCCGTAGCTCTGATATTTTCTCTATCAACCAGAGATTTATAACATCCTGGATGTTGTCGTCATCTTCCTTCTGTTTTCTTGCGACTACGTTTTTCAACAAACTTTTCTGTTGAATGTTTGACATGACACTTTGGATATTATATTCACCAGCTCTTGCATTATTGAAGCTTTCTGTTATTATAGATTTCTTAGATTCCAAATTTTTACGGATAGTGTAGCTAGCGTTTCTGCCACGGAGAGTAGATCGTATCTTTGACAGTTGAAACTCTTCTAAAATCTCACTTTTACTCCTGGAACCAATTCGTACAATGCCATGTTCCAAAAACTGGAAGATGCCTTCGAGAAACTGGTCAAGTGCATGGTTTGTATAACATACAATTAAAATAGGTGAACAAATACCATGCTCATCTTCTTCGACCTCCTCATCATTGCATCCTTTACACCATACACTGTGGTTGTGGAGAAGCATTCTCATTATCTTCAAACCAACGTGCGTTTTTCCTGTACCAGGGGGTCCTTGTATGATCGCGAATTCTTTTGTGAGAGCAGTTTTAAGTGCCTTAAATTGGGATTCATTCAGCCGTAACTTCTTTGCTGTTGGCCAATGAGATGTGTCAAGGACACATACGGGGAACTCTTCAAATACCATTTCATGCATTACTGGTTGATGATTACGTCTGAAATATGGAATGGCAGAGACTTTTTTTGGCATCTTCCAGTTTGGATAAATCAGAGGTGCAAAGTCATATGTATAGTCCCGATTTTCATTCGATTGCAAGTATTGTGGTTCGCCAGTAACTCTTTCACAGTAAACTATGTATTTCTCAAAAGGAAGTTCACCCTCACCAAGTTCTTGTAGACCTTCGAGAACATATCTATTTGCCTCAAAGTAAGCAGTAGTCTCAACCATCTTAAAGGCATCTTCAGGCGCTGTTCTGAGTGTGTCCTCTATACTGTGGAACTTCAGTACAACCCTGAGCCTTTTCAATTGATCAATGTCCCTGTTGGCAACTGTCGCAAACATCACTGTCTGGAAATTGTCCTTTGTAAGGCAGACCAAACCACCATATAGCAGACGCTTTGTGTGATTCCATTGCACATGCCTCAGCTGATGTTTGTCAAGACTTACTTCATGACAAATTCCCTCACTTTCCATGCAGACAGGTTGTAGTACATGCACGTTGTAATACATACGAACATCACTTAGCCGCTGTTGTTGTGATTTTGGCAGTACCAAATTTCTTCGAATCTCACTGATACCATCTCTTAATGGTGCCATGAAATCTTCTCTAAGCAGTCTAAATTGCACGTCAAGGTAGTCATCTATGTCTTCAAATGAACCTTTTGGTTTGTTAGGTCGAATGAAGGGCTTGATATCAGTCACAACATCCTGTAATCTTGGGAAGATCGGTATTTCCCGAAAATCTTCACTTGGTTCTTGTTTCAGCCATGCCTCGCTTTGGCTTGTAAACTGGGCATTACTTGAAGCCTTCAAAACCGCTTTTCCTTCACGAATGTTCTTAATTTCAGAGTCCCTATCTTCTTGCAAACCATGGACATCCTCTTTAATACCTTCCTCAATATCTATGCTTTTATCATCCAGCATACGGACTATGTCTATGATGAGATTTAGAGTTGGTGCTAGGTCGTTGAATTTCCCAGGCATTCGTCGGAATAGTATTTTTGTGATGGTTACAAGTTGTCTCAGAGTGGCTTCAGAGCCACCGTCAAATTTACCCGTTTGGATATCAACAAGGATTGTACTGAGATAACTTGGTACAGTTAATTTGAAGAAATTACATTCACTGACCATGATGAGGATGTGGATAACACTTTGTGGGACAGTCGAGCAAGTGACAGCCCGACTCAGAGTCCTGAGAATGAGAAGAAAATTATCATTCGATATTGCCTGCTCATCTATCAGTTTAATAAATCCATTTGCTTCTTCCGAGATAGTCATTACAATTTCTCTTGGCTCAGCCTCGTACAACTTCGCAAGCTTCGCAAAATTAAGTTGCTTTTTGGTGCCTCGTCTACGAGCATGGTCGATCGAGCATTTATTTCTAAAGTTGTCCTTCTGTCTTGCATCACCTGTATTGTACATCTTTTGTCTCTTCTCCAGGTCAGCGTTTATTACATTCTGTCTATTACGTCCATATCCTGATGATTTGGTTTTGCCCTCTTTTAGTGGCTGTGACTGATTAACATTTCCTTCCGTCTGCAATGAATGATGTTGTTCCCTTCGAATATGCATTTCCTTCGAAGTGGTGGAGGAAGTGTAACTGCCTTTAAAGCTGTGTTGTGACGTCACGTGCCTACCATCTTCTGCCACGACCTGCTGCAATGATCTAGACCACTCCATTCGGGTATGCATTTGCTTCGAAGTAGTGAAAGAAATGAAATTATCTGCAGATTCGCGTCGCAAAGATGAAGTCATATGTGCACCTTCTTCTTCCATATCCTCGATAATCCTCGGCGGGTAAAGAAACCTCAATCAGTATATCAAATTCCCGATTACGCACTTCTTTTTGAATGAACGTTTTAGACTTCAGAAAAGGTTATGCGATTTATATGGCGTCTAGAAGGAGAAGAAGGAAAATCACATTTCATCTGAAACAAAAAAATTCATGATTTGCAGCTTATGATTACACATTGAGTCTTATTGTATGAAAGATTACCAAAGGAACATATTACGAAAAGAACAACTAACACGTACTTCCAAATATTATGTCATCCCATATATTGATATAGGAGGCACGAACCTGTGACACACTACAAACCAGATGTAAACTGAAAATGCTGAATTGTCCGCAAATCGATTTTTCTTTTCATTGTCATTAGTCCCACCAGTTTGCAGTTTCATTAAATTTACAATTCACTATATGAAAAAATGCGAGACTAGAGCAAGAAAGTGACGCTTTTTCGCAATCGGTCAGAATCTGCTTTTATTCTCACTACTCTCAGTGAGAATTTGTTTACTTCTCACTGGTTAGAAGTGAGAAATGCACTCCTTGGTGAGAATCAAGTATGATAAAGAGTCTCACCCGTGAGACTGGAAATTCTCGCCAAACACTGTGAGAATAATTATTTTCACGTTGAGAATGAATCATACTCATTATTCACTGATGAGAATCAAACAGACTCATCGTTCATTGGCGAGATTCCGCCAGAGTTGTTGATTAGATGGTAAGAATCACTCTGGTTAATTCTCACCAGTGAATACCGAGTCTAGCCATTCTCACCAATGAACAGTGAGTCTGGTTGATTCTCACCAATCAATGACGAGCACGATTACCATTATGACTAGGCTTGGTGAGAATTTCCAATCTCACCGGTAAGAATCTGTTACTATCATTCCTGGCAGCAGTGAGAATGACAAGAGATTCTCATCAATGCGAGAAAGAGTCACTTTCTCGCTCCAGTCTCGCAATTTTTTTCCTATAGTGATTAGCGATTAGGTGCCATGACTGAAAAAGTGGTTTACAATATGCTACAGTTCTGCTTTCATAAACATAACTAGCAAAAGTCATCAAATTTGATTCATTATTTTTGAGTTACAGAAAGTATAATGAGTTTATTCAATGTGCAAGGAACTATCGTTTGGCATTACAATGTGATATGTCTTTCAGGTAATGTTAAGGTTGTTATGAGCAATAAACGTACGATTTCATCTAATTTGATGCAGCCACCATTCGAATGTACTATCAGCTATAATGTGATAAAATAAACAAATTATCAATAGCTAACAGGAAATCGCTATCAATTCCTTCCATATATATCCCTTACTGTAAAACTTAGTCCATTAAATATACATTTAGCAAAATTAGTTGAGAAGAAACTGCCAGACGTCTATCACCACTGTCATATTATCAATATGTGTGAAGCATGTGTCATGATCCTTGGCCATAACTACCTAATTACTAATAAGTTGGCGTGCTAAACGTCTTTAATTCTTATATCATTATATCATCAATTTATGTTAAATGAACTGTAGTTGAGTCCTTTTAGTGAAAGAAAATTACTTTTCTGTGAAAGTTCTTTTAGTATATTAATGAATAATGACATTGTGTTGAATCTGCTGAATGACATTTAAATCTGTCATATGTTTCCATGATCAATATCTATGGCAAGATTCGTACGATTTAATTCAATCATTCTAAGAAATGGTTTCTGAACGAATAACCATCCAATTGGCATTGAGCATTAAGCAATACCCGCCAAAAAATCAATCGCTTCTTACCAATCCTGATTAGAACATTTACACCAAGTTTGATGCTGATCCGGTGAACCTTTGAGCTTAAAAGTGGAACAAAGCTCTTTACCATGATATCGCATGGTGGGTAGCAACATCAGCACAAGTTAGCAATGAAGTGTGCTGTAGTATTAAGGTCGAGAATGCCAACAAAAATACAACACGACAAGTATGTCAGCTGAAGTTTTGAGAAGGCATCTATTCTAGTGGTTAATATTTAATTAGACTTTGTTAATGTTTGCTCGAGCATGAAGTGATCATTACTTCCCCGTAATCATAGATCTAATCATAGATTTATGCCGTAATCGAACACCCCTGCTTACCTGGGTCGTATAACATTGACCGAATTTCTTTTCCAAAACAAGGGGACGTTTTTCATGAAGTTCACTTTCACTTAGTATAGACAATCACATAAAGCGTTCCTATGGTAAACCCGTGCCGAGTAAGCGCTGGAATAAGTGTTACCTTTTGGCATACACAAACATTCTGACTTGAAATAAGTCTCAATATTTTAACTGGCATTGACGAGAGCAGAATATCTTAAAATAATGTATGCGAAGCCGTTTCCAAATTCATGTGCCCAAACACTGACTAAAACGCAAAGGGATTTTTTGAAGCCATTTGACCAGCGGTGACCAGCCCACTGTGCTCAAGATTGTTATCTCTCTAATAAATATAGATCTTATCAACAGCAGTTATTTTTTCGATCAAGTTGATTTATATTATCTAATGGATTCATGCTTTTTTCATGCATGTCCATGACGATTTATATTTAAAATATTACCTATGCCCATTATATCAAATCATCGAATAAAACGAAAATGAAAGAAGAATCGCATGATAGAACGTGTTTGACGGCGGAAATATTATCTTCATAATATCAGTTCCGCTCTGTCAAAGCTATCATATTGTGGAATTCTCTTTCTTTTAGAATTTTTGAACAGTTAATATATTTAACCCGCAGGGTGCTAGCTTATTGTGCTCTCAACACGACTACACACGATAGCAGTTCATCAATCACAACAATTCAAAAAAGCGGATCTCTCACTCACTCAATATCGAGAGAATGTTGCCGGAATCAGCTACAACATACGCACGTTGCTCGACTTCAATACCTGGGTCACCTCGGTTCTGTCGTCATAGATATGGCCTCAAGCATTGTCTCTTGCTTCAGCTATTGCTTGAAGGATACTTCATATATGAGCAAAGTGACTTCGGCTCACTACAGTCGAAATACAGACAAACCCAGCGATAGTATTGTCCGGTGTTAGGTTGTAGCCTCAACGAAGCATAGCGACTGACTGAAAAGGAATGCTTATTCATGTAATCACAAAACACTGCGCAGTCTACTCATTAACATATACGCCCCTTTCCACGAACTCATTACATATGCAATTGATGACCTTTGTTCGTTTAGTTAAAACGAAAGAATGTCACCGATCATTTATGTTTTAGTTTGTTGGCCATTTTTCGTCGATCATGTGGCAATGGTCCGGGAGTGCACTGTTTGTATATAATATCAGTCGGAACAGAAAGGTGCCAAAGGGTCAGTTGAAGGTGTGTAGGTATATTTAATCGACTCGACTGAGTACAGTTGCTGTGGTGATTTGACCGACGATAAAGTCCGCGTAATGATTGATTACGTTTGTCACGAAAGAAGAAGTTTGGCACATACAGAAAAAGATGTCAATGTAACTCATTAACCTTTTATGACTTCAAACTCATTATTTTCAGTCCAAACTTTGTAATGTAGATAATGGACTTAAAGGTCAAACTCCGAACTTTGGTTCACTTGGATAATGTTGTCACTTATGGAAGTTTGATACAAGCATAGGATGCCAATATACCTAGTAACAGCTGCGAAGAGCGTTGATAGCAAATACGAACCTCACTTCTACAACACCGATTGTAGGCACACACGGAATTATAACAGTCGGTGCAGAAACTACCCACTGAAGAGCAATGTTACTGCCTTGCCATACAAAGATGGGAAGCAGTCACGGCTTTTCCGCTGAGCTACATGTGAACCAATCTGTAGTTAGAGGCGACAGCAAGAGAATACCGCGCAAGTACAGACGTCGTCGTACTCTACACCTGATTTTAATCAGATTGTACGTGAAGGAATGAAATCACTACGGAATACATCAATACTAAACAGGGATTCTACTTTTTCTATAGTTAATCATTGTTTGTTTTTTAAGTCCAATTTCTTTGTTTAAATTTGTTTCTACCTATGGATTGTTGAGTAAATTTCTTTACTGTTTTAACATTACATTAACTGTGTTTCGATAATCGTTTCCTCAATCTTTTCCGGCGACTTGCACTGTTTTGGGTAAGTTTGAGAAATAAAGCACGTTTACTCTTCGCTCGCGTCATGACATTTTGTTTCTCGATTGTAGTGAACATTACGCCTACAGGCATTTGTTGACCCATTCGTGCCAAATTATTGCTGATCGAAGATAACTTGGCATCACTGCGTCAACGAGTGGTGCGGTCGCACTTGTTCGTCACAAAATATTTTGCCATTAAAGATGGAATGCGCCTCCAGATCAGACAATTGTTTGGTCTATCACTTTGGGGGTTATTTTGAATCTCTTGGAGTTGGTAAAGTTCTCACCAGCTTAGTTTTCGAAAGCCGGAAGATAACACAGTGATTGTTGCCATTTATAATTTTAAATATCGGTAAATATTGGGTAATTTGTTTCTCTTGTACAAAATGGTTGTTTGCGTGAGTTTGCCAACAATGCCAAAAAGCAGGGAAAAGGAAAATGACAAAGAGGTGAGAGTAGTTACCTAAACACTGTAAAGAGGAAAGAAGAGAGTTCCCTGGATTGAAATTGGGAAGCGGAGCCGAGAAATTTCAAGATATGAGGAGGTCGGAAACACTACTGACCTAAAAGGAGATTTTTTAAAATCGTGATAGGAGGGCATTTGCGAACGTTTATTATTTCCCCTTTTTCGCATTTATTACTTTTCAATTATTTTACTCGTTGTATAATAGTCTCGGCTACCCAGATCGCTCTTCGGCGCACCCATCCGCCTGCCCCTACACAGTCTGGGGTTTCCCAAGATCTGTGTTGGGCGGCAGGATGTGAGCCCCGCAGAGCAGTCTGGGTAATTGAGATTGCCATTGTAAGTATAGCATGTTGAACTAATTTATAGTTGCTATATCCCCAATCGGCTGGTTGTTGCTGCCCTGATGCACGCTTAAGTGAACATCGTTTTGAAAATATGTAGTCTACAAGCATATTTCATTTCGAAAACAGTTTTAAGTCGGGTAAGAACAACTCGTCATATTTCCGAATTTCTAAATTTCTTTAGGCCTAACTGCTATATTTTTTCTCTGAGCAAGAGAACGCTGAAACATGCTATAAGGGGTCGACAACACGACTTGATTTTAACGTAATGTGAATCTTTATTGTGTTCTATCTGGTATGAATAGTGTAAATATATAAGCACAAATCATTGCGAATTCGACCTCACAATCAGGGCATCGGCCCTGAGTACAAATATATATTCACAAAATCGGAAAGATAAAGAACCGTGCATGGGTTATCAAAACACGCTAATGACAAACGATATCTTGAGCATAGAGAGGAGGGGGTTCATTTCTTTTTCAATCATCTTCAGCAAAATCGGACAAACGGAGAAACCGTTTAAATCCGCGATATTCAGCTCACCATCCAAATTTTATTTTGAAATTTTTGTTGCAGAAAAGCCTATTTCAGCAATTAGTCGTATTTTCGGAAGATCAAATTAAAATTTAGGCGTCCGATTTTTGCACTTTTGCTAGTGATGAGCGTTTTAATATAAAACGCAACGAATTTCTTCGGACTTTGGTGTGTTTTAATTGTCCATGGTCCCCTAAAAACGAATAAATTGTCAAGCACATATGACGTAGGGATATATAATGCTCTAAAAATTGCAGCATCTTTACATTTTACCAAAAGTATAAGACGCAAACCTACAAAATTTCGAATAGCTAATTCATATTTGCAATGTAGATTCTAATTATACTCATTATATAAGGTAAATCAACAAACTTCTGATGTATATCTCTTGACTAATTACAATAAGTTGGACTATCAAAAAGAGGGACATTATCACAAGTACATCCGACGAGTAAAATTTCGCTCAGTGTCATGAATACTGTTCTCATTATATATTCCCCTATTATCACAGCTACTGTTTTCTGTGCCGAATGATTGATATTATTTGTAAAATTAGGCTTAAGACTTTTGACAAAAATGGCTGCAGGAAACTCGTGATTTCTGCATAAAACTTCTCTTCAACTATTTCATCAAAGTGAGGCAATGACCTCAACCGAAGCAGTTGCTAAGCGACAAATACTAACCAGTGTGGCGGCCAGTGTGACACAGCCGTCCCGCTAAAGCCCAATTTTCTGTCTATTTCTACCACCATATGAATCGTTTCTTTATTCCATATTATTCATTGTAGTTTTTAACGTGAGTATTCACCAAAAGTGAAACCAGACTAGCATACGCTTTGAAACAAACAATTTACCATAGGTAAGACAATCTATATTCATTCGGTACCTTGTCCGCTTACTTTCCTTAATATCAAGTTGACTTCAGATTTGTCTGTCGCAAGAATATAATTGTCACAATGATCAAGATGGCGCCTGTATTTTGTAAAAGTATCTTTCTATAATTTAGGTCAAAGAAACAGATATTTAGGCCCTCAAACCCTTACAGAACGTTTTTTTGTCTAGCACTTGTACGAGCTCATTTGAAAGCTCGTGGACGTTAACTCAACTTTTGACCAGCTTGTTTTTGTAGGAATGGAAAATTTAACTTTTCTCCATAGAGCTAACGCGGAGATGGTGACCATTCTGAATTTAGAGAGTCGATAAATATTGGGTCATGTGCTCTTCTTTTACAGAAGTTTGCTCGGTGACCCTTGACTTTTACTCTTTAGAAAGAAAAGGAGTGGTTGCAAGTTTCCTCGAAGAAAGTTTGAGCGAAAGTTTGTCTTTGAATTTCTAGGCCCAAACCGCTATCAAGAAAATATCAAAGAGCAGATCATCCTATTTGTGTCAAATACATTCACGAAATCGGAATATAAGGGAAAAGACCGTGAGTGATTAAAACACTTACATGACAAAGGCAACTCATTGCGTGTAGAGGGGAGGGGTTATCTCTATTTTGACCATCGTGTGCAAATTAGCAAAATATACATTCCACAGTTTGGACACGAAAACCATGATACAAACTGTGACTCTAAATAATTATTATCACTTTTTTTCTTGAAATGTTTCTTGTTTGTTCAAGAACCTGTCAGTCAAACTTGAAAACACCTATTTCAGTAACTTTTCAAGTTCAAATCATAATTCGTTCCCGGATTTTCGCCTTTCCATACTTTCGTTTAGGAGAGGCGGATGGGAGTTAAGTTCAACAACGAGCTTCGTTCGACAGGCGTTGGTTTTAATCGTTCACTGTCCTTATCAGTAAGTCAAACAAGTACAAATTAAAAACAATAGAAGAAATATATGCTCTTGTTCAAATAGCAGTATCTCCTTCCTTCTTCAAAAATATAAACGCAAAATGCACAATTAGGCCAAAGTAATTAAATTCTTTGTTTGTGTCCACTCTAAATGGGAAAAGGTACGCGTCAAAGCGGCTGAAAAACACACACAAGAAAATTAACACAATGTAATTTGAATGCAGCAAATAAAAAATTGTAACAACATTTTGGTTCAGAAAAGCTAAGCGGTCATGTCCTAAAATTTCCTATTCAAATACACTGTGTGTGTTTTTCATGAAAACCTTAAAAACCTAAGCGGGTGGGGACGCAAAACTAAGAATTTAATTACTTTGGCCTTCTACAGTAGTTTCGAAGAGTATAACGCATGCTTTAACTTTAGTGAACGTGTGGCATTATGAATGTAAAGTGAGTTGTAAATAGATTATGATACACATCTCTTGATTAATTTAGCGTGTCTGGGGCACACAGTCAAAAAGAGGACATGATTACATGTTCATCCGACTAAGGGGTGGGATCTCTCTCATGCTTCGTGAATTATTAAATTGACGCATCATGAAGATGCTCAAATTCTTATCTCAACTTCGTCAAAAATCTACTCTGTTTGATAGAAGTGAGTGAAACAAAATTTGGCTGTATATATAAAACATGCAGGAACTGGCGTTCCACATATATCGATATGGAAGTACATTACTGTCCATTCCAAGGTTTGAAACAGTTACATAGTTACCAGTGGTAATTATCAAGTTAATATACAACACAACAGCACTAATAATGTAATTAATACTATAATTAAAGATATCTCCTTTTCGTTTTCCACTCCAACGTTTCAGCGAAGGATATACAGCAGTTTACAAATAATGACGAAAGGTTATTAAAATATCAATTCGGTCTTAAACATATAACGCATTTGGCGAGTCTACGCACACAATTTTATATTTGGAAATGAGGACACATTAGCCATGTATATACGGACAAACAATATCGGTGGTATACTCGATATACATTGTAAAGCCTACAAGTAATAACAATGACAAAGTTGAAACGATCAGAACAGATGATTTTCTTTTTAATATACACGTAGTTCTGTTGACTTAAAATTTTCTGCATGCACCATACAAAATAAACAATAGCAATTCATAAACACAACCATAGCATGGCGACACCTTTTCTTTATACCAGTTTATGAGTTGTGTTAAATGTTATATGCTCAGCGTTAAGAAATTGGCGAAATCGAATAATAAGCTTTGGAAAACAATATCAATAATTTCATCGAGATAAACGACAAGGTCAAGCAATGTCAACCTTGTAACAATAATAGATTTACAATATCTTTCAAGTCTACTATTTGAAAACAGAAATCCAGATTTATGGATTTAGAAAGAAAAAAATCACAAATAGGATCTGAGATGAGTATGTTTTAAAAACTTTCAAAATGTTAACGCAAAACAAAATTATATTTTTGACGGAAATTAAGCGTCTGAATATGTATTTGTAAACATTCAAAAGAAATAAAGGAAAATGTCAAAAACTAAAGCGATGTTTATTCCCAAAAAAATTTATACGTGGTTGAATTTAAGAAAAATGCTACTTTTGATTTGGTTGTTATTTATATGTGGATTTATTTGAAGCTGTCTTTGAGTTTTTGATTTTGTAACAAATAATGTTTATCTCTGGTATATGTCGTTAAACTATCGACGGTAGCAAACTAAACGGTGATGCGGAAAGTGTTATGTATAAACATATTAAGAAACCAACCCCTACATGTAAGCAACAGATAATATTGCATTGCACTTGTGGTTTTGTTTGTCAGTTTAGGGCGTATTAGTTGAAATTCAGAAATGTGGTTTATTCAACAGGAATATTTAAGCCATAATGTATGATTCAACTCTTTCAAGAAAATCATGCATACTATGACTGGCGTTTTTATTTTGTAACGCATGTTGCCACTTGTGGTGCAGAAGACAGGTGGAACCTCAGTACACATCAAGGTTGCCATTTTCCTCTTCACCTTCAATATTAGCGTCGGCTTGGTCTTCGACCTCTTCGATTGTTTTGTCCGCGTCCCCTTCCTGTTCGATTTCCTCTGGATGAATCTCCTCTTCCAGCTGTACTGCCATAGTTCGTCGCATGAACACCTGTATTGTAAGTAGATCCCCCGCCTGGACTGGAACCTGATCCACCCCTTGCAAAACCACCCCTCGAGAAACCACCAAAGCTCCCTCGGACATGATTGGGGGCAGGTCGTGTCACGTTCTCATTATAGAAACCACCGCGGAACCCTGAAAAAAGTCAGATGTAAAATTCACGTAACGTTCCTCGATATACAAACTGGGGTCACTACCCCACTTTCACAAGTGTTTCATTCATCTGTCTTCCCATGAGACTGTGATATAGATACGTTCACACCATGAGCCTTTCCTAAGTATATTTTAACCAACTGGGAATGGCAGTAGCAAGTTAGTGGAAATGTTTCTTAGGAATGGCGAGGTAACCTACGGGTCCTTCTTAAAACTGTGCCGACGCTAAAGACACGGCTTCAACTCCTGATACAATCACTGTTTATTAGTTATACCATCAATCATATAATAGGAAAGATGTGACCAATCATAATTGAACTACCTTTAACAGAACCTTGGTAAATTTATGAAGTCTACGTGGAATGTTATACTTAAGTTGAGTGAGTCAACATTTAAGCTTCCAAGTACGCATGACAGATTGGTTTTCATGTATGTCACATACCTCGGTTTTCCTTCATTCTTCTGTTACCTGAATGGTCTGATCGATTACCTCTGGATGAATCCCCTCTTCCGGCTGTACTGTCATGATTTGTCGCATGAACACCTGCATTGTAAGTAGATCCCCCGCCCGTATTGGAGTCCAATCCACCCCTTCCAAAACCACCTCTCGAGAAACCACCAAAGTTCCCTCGGCCATGGTTGGAGGCAGGTCGTGTCACGTTGTCATGATAGAAACCACCGCGGAACCCTGAAAAAGTCAGATTTAAAATTCACGTAACGTGCCTCGATATGCAAACTAGGGCCACTACCCCACTTTCACAAGTGTTTCAGCTATCTATCTTCTCATGAAACCGCGATATAGATACGCACGCACCATGAGCCTTTCCTCAGAATATATATGGGAAATGTTTGCTAGGAATGGTGACGTGGACTATGGGTCTTTCCTAAAACTGTGCTGACGCTGTAGACATTGCTTCAACTCCTGATACAATCACTGCTTATAAGTTCTACTATCAATCTTATAATAGGAAAGATGTGACCAATCATAATTGAATTACCCTTAACAGAACTTTGGTCAATTTATAAAGCCTGCTTGGAATGGTGTACTTAAACTGAGTGAGTCAACATTTAAGCTTTCAAGCATGCATGATGGATTGGTTTTCATGTATGTCACATACCTTGGTTTTTCTTCATTCTTCTGTTACCTGAATGGTCGGATCGATTACCTCTGGATGAATCCCCTCTTCCAGCTGTACTGTCATGATTCGTCGCATGAACACCTGCATTGTTAGTAGATTCCCTGACAGGATTGGAGTCCAATCCATCCCTTCCAAAACCACCCCTCGAGAAACCACCAAAGTTCCCACGGCCATGGTTGGAGGCAGGTCGTGTCACGTTGTCATGATAGAAACCACCGCGGAAACCTGAAAAAGTCAGATTTAAAATTCACATAACGTACTACGATATGCAAACTAGGGTCACTGCCCCACTTTCATAAGTGTTTATTCATCTATCTTCCCATGAAAATCCGCGATATAGATATGTACACACCATGAGCCTTTCCTCAGTATATTTTAACAAATTGGGGAATGGCAGTAGCTAGTTATGGGAAAGGTTTGTTAGGAATTGCGAGGTGACCCACGGGTCGTTCTTAAAACTGTGCTGACGCTGTAGACATAGCTTCAACTCCTGATACAATCACTGCTTATCAGTTCCACAATCAATCAAATAATAGGAAAGATGTGACCGATCATAATTGAACCACCTTTATTAGAACCTCGGTCACTTTATAAAGCCTGCGTGGAATGGTTTACTCAAGTTGAGTGACTCAACATTTAAGCTTCCAAGCATGCATGATGGATTGGTTCCCATGTATGTCACATACCTTGATTTTCCTGAATTCTTCTGTTCCCTGAATAAGAGTCAGTTGACATTCGGGCCTGGCGAAAATCGTCAAAGCTTTGCTTACCAAAGTGCTGTACTTGGAAGATGATTTGTTGAGTTAAGTTGCTGTTTATTTCATGGTTAATACGCGTAAATGTCCACGTACGTTCTGAATACCATATTTACTTTTATATTTTAATTCACATTCTTGTCAAACAAGTGGTCTTCCCTTTATTACACGACGTCAATAGTCCTCTGTTGTTTTGATCGCCTTTATGATTTGACTTAGATGGAAAATAAACCTCTGAAAATATCTGACAAGAGCCAACGGTATGTTCTTAGTGTTAAAAATAACATTCGTGCAGAGTTTATGTACATTTCCTACATATAGGGATCGATCATATATTTGCCACTGACTAATGATTGGCCTTACAGTTACCCTCATTTTCAAGTCTGTGTCTTAGGTCCCGTGAGAGCTAAACGTGAAGCTAAGGTAGAATGACACAAGAATATATTTATGTGCAAATCTGTACGGTATATTAGGTTTCTTTTTGACATATGTCCCCATTACATAAGCAAACTTGATACAGTACCTGTACGGATGCTGTTTTCATTCTGTATGGTAGATACCAATCTGAATGTGCAGGTGATGCAAACTGCCTGTCGGCCTCCTAATTCCAAAATCAATATCGTGTAATAGAAGTTAATACTTTAGAAAAGAAGGCTTTCTATCCAAACACAACATCTACTGTGCAAAGTCATGTCCTGCCACTATTTGGAAGATAAGAGTACACAATTTGACATCTGGTGAGTCATACATACAAAATGTCAACTCTACAGCCACTTGAGAATTTCATAAGCGTTTGAGAAGCATTGAATTGAATCATAACCCTCAATCACAGATCAATATTATAATGTAATTTTCAGCTATGAAATGTTAATGATAATTAGAGAATAACAATGTTAATTTCTTTCATGTGTTCCACATATCGTTTATGGCTACATTTTAAATATGTAAAGTTAACGTTTTTGTAATATTTGTGCAGTTTTGGATACATGTTTTTGAAATTAAATCTGTATATTATACTATGAATTAGTCAGTCATTACTCACTTTTGCAATATTTTCCGGAAATCTCCAGACATCATTCCTTTGGTCAGTGTATTGCCTAACTCTTTGGGGACATTGGTCACATACTGGTCCTTGTACGTTCTGTTCATTGTTTAAGTTTGATTGCTCAGGTGTCTCTATGGCATGGTAAAATATATGACCATGGGTGCACTTGTACCATTCATCTTTTCCAAATGTTCTGAGGCTGCCAACCGTGCAGGGATTAAGTTCAGGCGGAATACTGTGTCCTGCAAGTACTTCAGGATGAAGGCTTTTAAATGTTGATAGCACATTTAATAGTGTGGTAGGATGTAGCTCCTCGAGCAGGACTTTTTCAGCGTAATCACAAAAATCATGCACAGGTCGTCCTGGTAACGACCTATATGCCGAACGTTTTGGTGTCGACACCTCAGAGAAAACGTCTGTTTTGGAGACCATACACGGCAACAAGAACGCAGGTCTGGAGAACACTACTTCGATACTCTTCACTCTCTTCAGGACAGAGCGGATCACTTTCGCAGCCTGCAACTTTAAATATCTGTTCATCAATCGACATTTGTAATGATCTAGCCTTATGGGTGATCATATCTAGAACTTTAGAATCAGGAGTGCCCTTCTTTGTGTCTTTACTGTTCATTACGGCAGATAACACTTCTTCTGTCTGTATTTTGGCATCTACAAGCTGTTCATAGGTCCTTATACTGTTCTCGATGGGTATCATTGTTGATAAGCTGGTTGTTGTCTCAATGGCCTGCTCAAATAGGGGACGGTGTATACGAAGTACACTAGTGCGTACTAGCTTCTTAAGGTGTTCTCGTAATGGAACTACAAAATTAAACATGTCAGGCACTTTGTTCATATGATCAATTGTAGCAATGATATATTTGGTCAAAGTATTGTAACGATTACAGCCTATGACAGGCTTCTGGCATTTTGGACAAGTTTTCATACACAGTTGGTGTACTCGATTACAATCATTCGTTATAATTCCGAGCATCCATCGATCCATATCGTGTACCGCAAAGACATCTTTGCATCTTAGCTGAATAAAACGACTTCCATCAGAGTACGTTCTTCCAAAGAAAGCAGCAATTGCTTCTAGTTTCTTCCTATGGCAATGCCTGCACACTTCCGGACACATTTCGCCACAGAGTCCAACACAAGTGTGACCACATTTCAGTTCTTTCATGCATGGGTTGTTACAGGGTGGTCTTTCACAAGGTTCCCAACACAGATTGTTGCATTGATGATGTACACAAGTCCATTTGCACCGCATATTGCAACGTTTACCAAGTGATTTATGCTCACAAGGATGTGGGTGCTTCATTGTGCATACACTGCATATTTCATAACATTTGCTCATGCATGGATGGCCACAGAGAAGCATCCGCTCACATTTCCTTGTGCATATGTTATGACGACTGCTTGAAAGTTTACAAATGCCACATATACCAGTGCATTTGTGGCCACAGTCAAGAACTGAGTCGCATTTCAGAGGACAAAACGGTTTTCTTTCACAACATTTTATGCTAATTTTATGACCACACTCTTCAAAAATCTTCTGGACGTCCTTCAAACAGATGTCATCACACTTTTCACAACACAGTTTGGTACAATTATGACCACACATCAATGTTCTATCGCAAGGCAATTTACAATCACTGTGAATCCCATTCTTAATGCAGTCACCGCAAAGTCCCTGACATGCATGCCGGCATTGTAATAGTACACCACATCTTTGGTTGCAGTTCTTTTCTGTGTAGAAACAAGGACCTTTGACTTTGTGGCCACAAGACCAGTCCTGATGTATTATCTGCACGTGACATAGATTTGCACATTTTTCACCACATTTCTTTGGACAAGTATGGGTACAGCTCAGTTTTCTTTCACATGGGAGTTTGCATACGTACATCGACTCGTCTTCCGAACACTTCATAGTCTGAGTATGGCTACACTTTGTCGGTTTTTTCTTCATCATTACTTGGCATTCATCAGGGCAGTCATCTGAACATTTCTCGGTACACTGGTGCCCGCAGTCAAATACTTTCGTACACTTGTCTTGGCATTTGAATTCAGATGGATTTTGAGAGCATCTCATCTTTTGTTCATGATTGCAAATAGGTAACAATTTTTGCACTGAAACTGTACAGTCCTTGCATCCCTCGAAACATTGCAGAGGACAAGGGTGTTTTCGCTCGCACATTTTAGGACATGGTTGCTTACAATCGAAGTCAGCAGGGTCTTGAGAGCATGGTACATTCTGTATATGACCACATTTAGGAATTTGTTTCTCGACCTTGATGATACATTTATCACAGCCTTTAAAACAGAGCAATGGACATGGATGCCCATTTTCACACTTCTTTTGGCAAGATTTGCGACATTTGAAACTTCCAGGGTCCTGATAACAAGGTACCATTTGCAGGTGACCACATGAGGGGATTTCTTTTTCCATCTTCACTATACAGGGTCTGCATTTTTCATGACATTTTAAAGGACAGGCATGACCTCTTTCACACTTCTTTTCACATGGCGCTTTGCACCTGAACTCCTGTGGGTCTTGATAGCATGGCACCATCTGCCTGTGTTCACAGTTGGGGATAATCTTCTCCACAGGCACTGTACAGTGTCTGCATTGTATGTAACACTTAAATGGACAAGGATGCCCTTTTGCACAGATATGTTTGCATTTTTCTTGACAGTCGAAATTTTCGGGCTCTTCAAAACAGTACATTTCTTGGACATGGCCACATTCTGGGATCGTTCTTTCCACTCTAATTCTGCACTTTCCACAGTCTTTATAACAAATCAAATTACAGTTGTGTTGTCCAGCATCACAGGTTCTTGCACAAGGCTTCCGACACTTGTATTCTTCATGGTTTGCATCGTAAGGATGGCAAAAAAGTGTGCAGACATGGCCACATTCCAACCTAGTTTCACAAAGACGACTGCATCCCCCTTCTGGAGCAGCATTAAAATCGTCTCCACGGGCACACTTAAGGATGGTAGCGGGATGATTTCTGCAGAATATTTTCAGTGACTTTCCTATTTTGCCAGCTTTTTGTAGGTCTCCAACAATATTTTTCCACAGCTGGTTTTTCAGACCAAGAAGTTTAAAATTTCCTATGCAGTAGAAGCCCATCTTTGCTCTGCTTAAGGCTACACAGACTCTGTTCTCTATTTTAAGAAAACCGATCTGTCCCTGTTCATTGCTCCGTACAAGTGACAACAGAATGATATCATTTTCTTCACCTTGAAAGTTGTCGACTGGGCAGATTCTTACGCCTTCAAACACAGACCGCGGCATCATGTTTTTCAGCTGGATAACTTGAGCTGTATACATAGTCAGAATTGATATTTGAGTAGGTTTATAACCCTGCTTCAAGAGGTAATGGCAAAAGGCAACAAGAAACTTGGCCTCGTGTACATTTGACCTGCTTCTTATGTCATCCATAAAGGTTTCTTGTTGTTCATGGTTTACAAAGTAAATATTACTACTCACACCCATGATGTCGTCATAAGCATCTACAGAAGGGTGATTATGCAGATCACTGTAGATGTGTTTCATCAGGCTAGCTATTTCAGGTCTCATTCTGTGTTGGATATTTAGAGTATTGTACTGCAAGTTGTTTTCAATCATGCGTTCAAAAAGTGACATGTCTAAATTGAAATCTTTTGCAAGTCTATACACTGTTGGATTTGGGCGAAGCTGTTGGTGGTCTCCGATCAATATAAGGTGTTGACATTCTGATGTGAGTGTTGTGATTATGTGTGACTCGAGGACTTCTGCTGCTTCCTCCACCACAATTATCTTTGGTCGTATCATGCGTAAAAGGGAACTATATTTTGCAGCTCCGGTTGTTGTCATGCCAATCACCTTTGCATCCTTCAAGACACGAAGGTCTTCCTCTTGACGCACTTCCTTAAGTCTCAGAGTCTCTCTGTCGTATTCACCCATAGCTTCTAAAAGTGAGTCGATAATCTTCTTATGCAACTTAAAGGACCAATAGCGATGAAGTTTCCACCTTTCATGTAGGTTAAGAGCCCATACGTTGGATATTTTATTAACTTCTTCCTCTGTCATTGACGCTGTATCAGTTATGAGATCTTGTAAAATAGTAATTTGATACTCAATATGTTTGTCTTTCATTGCCGTTGTGACATCAGTCTTCCTTGATTTTGCGTTTGCTGTTCTATTGGACCTTGTGTAGTGCTCTTCCAAAAGCACCCGAAGCTGATCATAGAGATGGTCGTGGTCGGCTTGCTGCGCATCAATATCAATTTCATCATTTTCTAGCATTCTAGATCTATTGATGTAGTCAGCTTCTCCTTCAGCTTCGATTGTCCTTTCTGTTGCACAGTCAACATTGGATAAGTCTTGTGACATGATATCAGTAATGTTTGTGATAGTATGACTTCTTAGCTGTTTGTTCTCACGGGATATCTTCTCTATATCGTCCTGGTGTGATGTTTTCATTTGCACTTGTGGATGCCGTAACTCAGATATTTTCTCTATCAACCAGAAGTTTATAATATCACAGATGTCTTTGTCATCTTCCTTCTGCTTTCCCACGACCATTTCATTTGTCAACATACTTTTCTTTTGTATGTCTAACATGACATGTATGATATTATATGTGCCACTAGCTTTTGCATTATCGAAGCGCTGCGTAATTGTAGATTTCTGAGATTCCAAGGTTTTACGAATAGTGTAGCTAGCATCTCTCCCATGGAGGGTAGATCGTATCTTTGAAAGTTGAAACTTTTCTAAAATCTCACTTTTACTCCTTGAACCAATTCGTACAATGCCGTGTTCCAAAAACTGGAAGACGCCTTCAAGAAACTGGTCAAGTGCATGATTTGTATAACATACAATCAAAATAGGTGAACAAACATCATGCTCACCTGTTTCAATCTGCTCATCGTTACATCTTCTACACCATACTTTGTGGTTGTGGAGAAGCATTTTCATTATCTTCAAACCAACATGTGTTTTTCCTGTACCAGGGGGTCCTTGTATGATCGCGAATTCTTTTGTGAGAGCAGTTTTAAGTGCCCTTAACTGAGATTCATTAAGTCGTAACTTCTCTGCTGTTGGCCATCGTGACATATCAAGAACACATACAGGGAACTCTCTATATACCATTTCACGCGTGACTCGATGATGGTTACGTCGGAAGAATGGAAGAGCAAAGTCTTTTTCTGGCATCTTCCAGTCTTGATAAATCAGAGGTGCAAAGTCATATAAGGGGTTCTGATTTTCATTCAAACACAAGTATTGTGGTTCATCAATGGATCTTTTACAGTAAACTATGTATTTCTCAAAAGGAAGTTTACCCTCACCAAGTTCTTGTAGACCTTCGAGAACATATCTATTTGCCTCAAAGTAAGCAGTAGTCTCAACCATCTTAAAGGCATCTTCGGGCGCTGTTCTGAGCGTGTCCTCTATACTGTGGAACTTCAGTACAACCCTGAACCTTTTCAATTTATCGATGTCCCTGTTGGCAACTGTCGCAAACATCACTGTCTGGAAATTGTCCTTTGTAAGGCAGACCAAACCACCATACAACAGACGCTTTGTGTGATTCCATTGCACATGCCTCAACTGATGTTTGTCAAGACTTACTTCATGACAAATCCCCTCACTTTGCATGCAGTCTGGTTGTAGTACATGCACGTTGTAATACATACGAACATCAGTTAGCCGCTGTTGTTGTGATTTCTGCAATTTCGAATTTATTCGGACCTCACTGATACCATCTCTTAGAGGTGCCATGAAATCTTCTCTAAGCAGTCTAAATTGCACGTCAAGGTAGTCATCTATATCTGCAAATGAACCTTTTGGTTTGTTTGGTCGAATGAAGGGCTTGATATCAGTAACAACATCCTCTAATCTTGGGAAGATCGGTATTTTTCGAAAATCTTCAGTTGGTTCTTGTATCACCCATTCCTCCCTTTGGCCTGTAAACTGACCACTACTTGAAAACTTTGAAACCACTCTTCCTTCACGAATTTTCTTAATTTCAGAGTCCCTGTCTTCTTCCAAGGCATAAACATCCTCTTTAATACCTTCCTCAATGTCTATGTTTTTATCATCCAGCATACGGACTATGTCTATGATGAGATTTAGAGTTGGTGCTAGGTCTTTGAATTTCCCAGGCATTCGTCGGAATAGTATCTTTGTGATGGTTACAAGTTGTCTCAGAATGGCTTCCGACCCACCGTCGAATTTACCTCTTTGGATATCAAGAAGGATTGTACTGAGATAACGTGGTACAGTTAATTTGAAAACATTACATTCACTGACCATGATAAGGGTGTGAATAACACTTTGTGGGGCAGTCGAGCAAGTGACAGCTCGACTCAGCGTCCTGAGAAGAAGGAGAAAATTATCATTCGATATTGTTGGCTTATCTATCAGTTCTGTGAATCCATTTGATTCATCTGATATAGTCATTACAATATCTCTAGGCTCAGCCTCGTACAACCTTGCAAGCTTTGTAAAATTCAGCTGTTTTTTCGTGTCTCGCCTACGAGCACGCTCGATCGAGTTTTCATTTCTAAAGTTGTCCTTCTTTCTTGCACCACCTGTATCGTGCACCTTTGGTCTTTTCTCAGGGTCAGAGTTAACAACGTTCCGTCCATATCCTGATGAGTCGGGTTTGCCATGTTTTACTGGCTGAGATGGATTTACATTTCCTTCATTCTTCAATGACCGATGTTGTTTCCTTCGAATAGGCATTTGCCTTGAAGTGGTTGAGGAAGTGTAATCGTCTCTTAAACTCTGTTGTGAGGGCACATGCCTACCGTCTTCTGCTATGTTCTGCTGCAATGATCTATGTCGCTCCATACGGGTATGCTTTTGCTTTGAATTAGTAGCAGAAATGAAACTTTCTCCAGATCTGCGTCGTGAAGATGAAGCCATACGTGCACCGTCTTCTATATCCTCTGTAATCTTCGGTATATATAGTAATCTCAATATGTATATCAGAGTTCCTAATAACGAACTTCTTTGTGAAGGGACGTTTTAGACATCAGAAAAGATTAAGCAATTCTTATGGTGTCTAAAGGGAGAAGGAGGAAAATAATATTTCATCTGAAACAAAACTTAAAGTAGTCATAATTTGCAACTAGCGTTGACTCATTACGTCCAATTTTATAAACGATTGCCCAAGAAATACAAAGCAAAGAACACTAATTATTGACGTACTTACCAATATTATGTCATTATGTAGGAGACACACACTATGAATCAGATATAAACTGGAAATTCTCAGGTATTTTGTACATGCCGAGTTGTCCGTGAATATGTTTACTTTTCACCATCATTGGTCCCACTTGTTTGCAGTTTCATTAATTTACATTTACCAACTAAATGGCTAGAAACTGGAAAATTGTTTTACAGTATGCTTCAGTACTGCAATGATAAATATTACTAAGAAAACTAATCAAATTTGAACCATTAATATTGGAGATAACAGAAAACTTTTATAAATTCATTCAATATGCAGAAAACTATTGTTGCACATGATACTGTAATAGGTCTTTCAGGGTGTATATGTTGATATGAGGAATATCCGTACAGTTTCATCCAATGTGGCTTCAACTCTTTCTCCGTACCGGTACATCTCTGTATCATATCTGTAGCAAATTTTATGAACTTTGGTCAATTCTTTCCGAATATATAACCCTACTGTAAACATCGAATCCATTGAATATGCAAATTAGCAATCAGTTTAGAAGAAACTTCTGCCATATCATTAATTTGTGAAGCGTGTCATAATCTTTGGCCATATACACTTAATTGTGAAATTCATGACTTGTTCAAATTCTAATAAGCTAACGTTCCAAATGTCTAAATTCTTCATTAGGGAAAGACTGCATTAACTTGAATGGTACCCGAAACCCGGTTCCTTGCCTGACCAACTCCAAAAGACTTTTAATCCCCAAAGGTGTTAATGTTCCATTGTTACGTTTATCTTACTCAGCTGATGCTTTGATAGGAACGTAAAGTCTGTGAAGACTGGCTCCATACCGCGGGCACATACATATGCTTGCACATGGAACCACGTTGACAGTAAAAATGAACTCTCTATTTTTCAAGGTCAAGTTATATACTTTTTTAAATTTAGACTCTAAGTTTTAGAAATATGGCGAAACAAAATATCGTCATTCGTTCATTTTCATCCAGCTTCCTATTTTCAGACGCTTCAATTCAGTAACGCACACTGATCATATGCAAATGTGACCAGAACAGCATGCAACGTTCCTTCATGTACAGCTTATTCATTAGACTTGGTCCAAGTCTGTGATTTGTGAATGTTTGAGTGGAGTGAACGCAATGATTTGTATTCTGCTTTCATGTGAAACGCGCGCGTGCGTGGACGCGATGAGTAGGGTGAACGCGATGAGTGGAGTGAACGCTATACAGCGGAGTTTCATCCGGAATCACATGAATGAATCCGGCAGAAACTAACTCACTACTGCGCAGACTCAAACGTGACGCATTCAATCGCTGGGAAAACCTGGCGTGAGCTGCCAAATTCCGGATAGGTTTGTACGAAATAGGAGAGACACAAGAGAAACTATTATAAATGATTTTATTTTTTTTTAAATTCACCGACTTGAACGAAGTCTACTTATTCATGCAAAAGCTACCAACGGCAAATGTGTGCTCGTTTTTACTTCCAAAAGCTGTGGTGCTCGATCCTGTGATATCACCGATAAATCACATGAGTAGCTAGCCAGAAACCTATATTAAATCAGTATGGCCACTCTTACATGTCAGCGGGGTAAATGGTCGAGGCAGTTGACGAGGCTTGCCGGTGGTCCGTGGCAAGAGTTATTGACACAGTCGACGATGGAAAAATTGCAGTGACTTTTCCTGGCTGGATTAAGAAATACAACATGGTACTTTCTCCTGATATGGTTCGACCAACAACCACTGCTAATATTCAGGGTGAATATTCCGTGTTGATTGAAATGAAAACGATCTCTGTAGGATTCAAATTTTCCCCTTATGACGGCAGCCATGTTTGATTTATCGACGCACACAGTGGTGACCCGAGATCCGAAAAAACTTTGATTACTTTTGATTGCCCTATAATTTAAGACAGGGGCTTGTGAGATTTCAGAACCATCATTCATCGGTAATTGACAAGTAAAAAGGCTGAATCCACGATGTTTAGCTCTGGTACAGTAAAACCGAGAACGTCCCGTGTAAATTGTACATGCATTGTACGGAGAGAGTGGCGACCACAGGCATTCGACTAAATGCAAACAAATCTTCACTGCCATAGAACGAGTGCATCAGTGACGATTTGCTTGCATTTAGGCAAATGCCTGTCGTGGCGACCGCCACGCTTGTTTGATTTCTATCGACGCTGAGGTCAGAACTCTGGTACGTAGGATCGTTTGGCATATTTTCGTGGCCACCTGAAGCACAATTTAAATTACGAAACTGCTTATTTTGATAAGCAGTGATATGATAACCAAGTATAGGGAAGTGGGAATTTGCAGTGTAGGGAAGTGGAGCTTTCCCTTAATGCATACCATTGTATCATCAATTGACGTCGAGTTCTTTCAGTTAAAAAATGTACGTTATCGTGAACCGCTTCTTGCCAATCCCTAATAGAACCTGTACACAAGTTTGATTCTGATCCGATGAACCATTGTACTTCTTGAGATATAGCGCCCACAGACAGAAAAGCACAAGGACAGATGTGACAGCGATACCAAAACAGCTCAAGTATTCATACAAGTGAGTTTCACCATGATATCACATCGTTGACAGCATCCCAGTCAAGGCTGCTAACCATAAAACAAGGATGTCAGGTGAAATTTTTAGAAGCATGTATTCTAGTGGTAAATATTTTACCGAATTATTACCCCAGCCTGAAGTAATCATTAATTATTGGTTTGCCCTACTTCCCCGTAATCGAACAACCTGTTTACCTGGGTCGTATAACACTGGCCGAATTAGTTCTCCACAACTAGATGACGTTTTCAGTGAGTCTATTTTCACTTTTGGCTGGAGGCAGTGGAGGGATGTGACGTAGACAATAACACATAGCATTCTAATAGTGAGCCCATGCTGAGTAATCACGGAAAAATATATAGTCCGCTAATTTGTGTATATGCAAACACTCAGACTTGAAACAAGTCTCAATATTTTAATTGGCATTGACGAGAACAGAATAACTTAAAACAATGTATGCGAAGCCGTTTTCAAATTCATTTACAAAACATCGACTAAAACACAAGGTTCTTCTGAAGCCATTCGACCAGCGATGACCAGCCCTCTGTGCTGTAGATTGTTATATCTCTATGGTAGATCTTATCAACAGCAGTTATTTTTTTCCATTATTTAAATGAACTGATTTTGCATAAGTTAGTTTTTTTCTTTGAGAACCATTTTCAAATGGATTTATCCTTTTTTCATGCGTCCATGATAATTTATATTTATAATATTACCTATGACCGTTATACCATATCATACATGGAATAAAACGAAAGTAAAAAGAAATCGCGTATGATAGAAAGTTTTTGAAGACAGAAATATTTGATTCGTAATATAAACTCGCTGTCAAAGCTACATGACAGAAATCACATTATGGAATTGTCTTTCTTTTACAATCTTTGTACAGTAATGTCATTTAACCTTAGATCTCGCCCTGGGGCCCATGATTAAACTCTGACAGGATCAAACGGCATGAAACAAACAAAGAGTTTAGGGACTTAGTCTGTTCGTGACTTTAAACGGGAAATTACATGACCGTGGACGCACAATAGGGGATTACTGATGACGCAGCCATTTCCATGCACTCGGCGGGAGTTTTCGAATTCTGATAGCATCGATTTGACCGTATGAGAAATTTGAATAACCATGATGGGCAATTTCGTGACATATGCAAAGAGGTGTCAAATAGTCGTACAAGGAACTGGTTTTGAAACATATGCGTTCTCCGGCAAAAAGCGGAACATTTTTTCAGTTTATTTTCAACTCAAGTTTTATAGTCGCAATATATTCACAGACATCATATGCAAGATTCAAATACAATGAACGCCTAAAACATGTCAAAATCATGGGATTTTGGGACCAAACACGGCACATTCGATCAGTAGCGTTGCTTTTTTGACATTTGCATAGATTTACGATAATGCGGCTTTTATAGGTTAAGTTCCTGTTTAAGGATAATTCTGTGAAAAGCTTTAGCAATTTGAGTAGTTGACATACCCACTCGGCTTTGGAATATCTTTCCCGGTCGAATTTTTTTATCCCCGATACTCAGGTTTGTAGCTTATCATGCTAACCGTGCTTGTAACACGACTACAAACTATTGCGTTTCATCAATCGCAGCAATACAAAACAGTGGATCTTCGAACTAACATTTCTCTCTCACTCACTCAATATCGAAAGAATGTTGCCGTACTTAGCTAGAATATACGCACGCCGCCCGACTTCAATACTGGGTCGCCTCGGTTGTGTCGTCAAGGAAGTACAGTACAGACATGGCGTCAAGCGTTGTCTCTTGCTTGAAGGATACTTCTGATATGAACAACGCGACTTAGGCCAAGCTATACAGACAAATCAAACAATAATATTGTCCGTTGTCAGGTTGTAGCCTCAACGAAACAAAGCGACTGGCTGAACAAGAATGCATTCATGTGATCACGAAATACTGCGCAGTCTGCCTGTGAAGATGTACGCCCTTTTCCACTAACTCATTACATATACAAAGGATGACGTATGTTCGTTTAGATAAAACGAAAGAATGTAACAGATATTTACGTTTAAGTTTTTGAGTCATTTATCGTCGAGCAAGACTTGTGGAAATATTCGGGAGTGCACTGTTTGTACGTTTGTCATATCAGGGGGGACAGAAAGATGCCAAATTCCGGAGCGAACGACAACTGGGCCCCAGAGACTGAGCAATACGCGACGCACTGTCACGCGCGCTGTAAAAAATTGGCAAATCCGGAGATTTTTTCAGAAAAACGTATCTCAACTTAACCTACAAGTGCTCCATTTTATTTTGCGATTGATTATGATTTGCGTTTGAGCTGTAAAGTTACGATACTTTGAGTTGTTAATCTTATTATTCATATTCACGGGCATGTTACAAACAAACCAATACTGTGTATTTGTGGTCAGTCACGTGGTTCAGCTCGACCAATCAAAATGCGACGGGCAGAGCATGGTAATATTATAAGATTTGTTCTATAACTTTGAAGTTGTCGGACACCTAATAGGCATCATGCACACACGTTGAATATTTGGAAAACAGCTATTGTAATGTTCCTCTGCTGTAGAAATTCAGTCATCGCGATTGTCATCACTATTCACACATATGCCCACTTAAAGTATAATTAAACTGCTGTCTCTGAGACACGTAACATGACACGTGGTTTGCATCAGCGTATAAAAATTGGTCCTTGAACTTTAAACTCGAACTCATTTGACAGCTACATGTCACATTTTCATCTACATATTTACTGTACGTTTCTTTTCTCGTCGAGTCTGTCGACAGAGTCTGCACTTTACGTCCAGAACAAGTGTGAAATGAAAGATCACACCGGCAGTGAATTCTCGTAAGCCATGACTGTGGCACAATAAGTGGAGACTTGGAACTTTCCTATTATTTATGAAAACTGAGTCTGGCGTAACAGAAAAATGACGATACATAGGGAGCAAACGTAAAGCAATTTACATGGGAAAGACACCAACAAACGATGATTATTTATGCGTGAAAGACGTAAACAGCCCAATAGCTTTCACTATCATTTCATAAACAACTACGGGTATGATTTTGATTTAAAGTCGGAATTCATTGCAATTCTGACACACTGGTCCTGCCTTTGCCTGTTAATTTTCATGTCGGACTTCATATGATACCTATTTAAGTGTATTTCATTAAACCTTGTTGGATATTTTCGCTGACCGTGAGTCGAACAGTAAAATTATTATTTGAAATTTATCAGAGACATCGGAAGTCGTGTATCTAAAAGATTTGCGAAAATGCAAAAATGAACCGTGTGTCTCCATCTTTGGCTGAACTTGAAATTTTATGTATTCGTGGTCTCGAAGTTACACTGCTAGCATCAATTATTTTGGCAAGGACTGATGAAATGCGAGCAGGAGGCCAAAATTAGACGATAACAAAAGTTAAGCGACCGCTTTCCCCTGGCCTCAACACAGTGTTTATACAGGGGTAGATTGACAACTTAACACGGGTGCAGTATGATTAATTAAAATACATTTGGAAATACAATGGGTCTTACATTTTCACTGTGCGCAGTGGGCCAGAATAATAATTGACTGGCCTATAAGAACTCAACAATTTGTCCAAAAATACAAAGAGTTTAACACAAATATTCAAAACCCGCCCGTCATTACTTACATAATGTAAGTAGCTATGGCTGCTGAGGCGATTTCCGTGATATCAGAGGAGGACGAAGTCCGAGGTTGAGATCATGGACATTGCCGAGTTAGTCATACAATATTTAACATACGCAACGAGTGAGCGGTGCAGGTCCCTCTACATCTGAACATCCCTTAAACGACGCGAAGCGGTTGATGTCCCGGGTTGATGTCAGCCTAAATTTCAGAATTGTATGCTCCTACTTGACCATTAAACTTTTTGCATCTGGGATGTATGTACTTGGATTACCGAACTCAACCAATTATGTGACTTCGCACATGTTTCTTCCGATGGGCTGTGCATGTTTTACACGTGCACAATGACATGTGAACTAGTATAAATGCACGGCCACGTAAACGTGTTATACCGGACGGTTACCCACCACTCACAAAGGAAACAAAGTGCTTCATCATGGGCTAAGTCATCGAGTCGAGGACACTGGACGGTGCACTCTCGTACAGTTAGAGACCAGCCTAGTGTTTCACAGTCCTTCTCAAGGGACGATCGCTTGAGGCCAAGATCTCATCGACTAATTGATCGACATGGACATCCAGGATTCCATCAGAGCCATAAATCACGCCAGTCCAGAGAAGGTTAGTATCGTCCACCCCATGGAAAGGGGGTGCCATATGAGAAGGGACAAAAGCCATATTGACAGGACTATTACCATCAACAGTTGCTGAAAATCCCTTTGGTCAGTAAAAATCTGCCATTGTGATTGTAAAAACAAACTTAATGGGTGGATCGACGTTAAAAACACATAATAATTGTTTCTGGTCATTCAATTTTCAGATTTTGCAACAATTCTGTATAGGTGTCATTGACCTTTTGAAAAGCTTGTACACACTTTCACGAGTCGTGAAAATTATTCTAAATGCCATCAATAATGTTCCTTCTTAGAACAATATGACCACGTCCAAATGTGACTATTGATTCATATAAATACATATTTGTTGGATCTGTTTAGTATAATTAGCTCCGAAAATATATATCACTGTTACGTTCTTGATTTTCTACATGGAGATTCAATAAGTTTTTGGACTTACTGTGAGTGTGACTGTTTTCAATTGTCCATTATTTGCATGATGTCTGTACGTTTCAAGTTAGAAGGTTTATTTTTTCGGCTATTATTTCATATCACCTGGTATGAAAAATTATTGACGCTTTTCTCACAAAGTTTGGTGCAAACTAATTGACCATTAAGAACGAGCAATGTTGTGGCTTATGGTCAGACTCCCTAGCTAGGTTATAATTGTCCATGCTGCGCTACAATCTCTGTATAGGAATTGGTTAGTTTTCTGTTCCGCCAATTGTTTGACAATTACATGCAGCCAAAATGAAAACACTTTAAGATTCTTGAAATCTTTGAACTCTTTGCCGGTCCACAGTTTTTATGAGCATGTTTTAAAAGTTTATGGAGAAAAATTATTTTTGCGACGCATTTTTTACACAATTGAAACTTAAATGTCCTATGGCGTCAACACAGACAGTGGAGCTGATATGTATTGTACACGTGAAATCGCTTATCTTACAAAGAAAATATGTACACGCCGGTGACCCTATCTATATTCTTAGATAAAAAAAGAAAATAGTTGCGGACCCTTTAGCAAAAACCATGAAGAAAAATTCTAAAGCGTTCGTGTTTTAGATGATTTTCATCTGAAATAAACATTGTACGTAGATCTGAAACGAAACGCTAAAAGTAACATAAGCCAAATGGTCTCCAGTTTTGATAACACAAATGCAAAGGTGTTATCCATTCCCGTATATTGAACATGAAAGACTTTACAACTGTCCAGAGACCAAGGTATCGAACATATAATGTATAACATATAAATACATATATTATGATAATATATATAATATACATTATGTATACATATAAATGTATAACATATAATGATAAAAATTACAAATACTTCGACAATAAGTAGGTTGCGTCTCTGATGGAGATAATCGACAAATGCTGGACTTTAAAGTCGGCGTAAGTGTAAAGTGAAAGCTGGTATTTACCGTGAATTCTAGGAATCAATGACAAACAATTTTCTGAAAAAAAAAAAACCGGGACCTTCCCGTCATGGGCGTAACCTGTGATGAAAGCCGCTCAAAGTGAAAAACCTTACCTAACAACTTCTCAAAATACAACAGAAATATTAAAAATGAATCAGATCTATGGGACGACCGTACACTGCGAATCTCCTGGCCCTACATTTTAATAAGTCAACGATGATCACAAGCCATTATTGTGACATACACCTACAAGCTGCACCCAACGACCGCGTCATTCATAAAATACGTTTGTACTTTCATCGAACGACAGAATGGCGAGGGTGGTGCACCGAGCTTGCATTGTACGACGTTGTCAAGAACCCAAAACACATTAGTTTTTCATGGCAGACTATTTAACCTCTCCTAATTGTACTTCATTTTACTCCTGCCAGTCAAGTAAAAAATTACACAATGATTATTTGACAATTTGCTTGACGGAAATACTGCAACGATGTTTGAAATGTGCGAGACAACGGCAATGTAAAAGTTTGTGTAGATGTTTGATGTTCTTAACCTGCAAGGTAATGTTTTCATCGTACTAACGCACATAAACATCTATTTATAGCTATTTGAATAGTTGATCATATCGCATATACGATCTTGACGAGATCTAAAATCAAAAGTTTGGTGAAATTAGCACTTCTTTTGACAAGGGAAGAATAATTAAACATGGGCATGCGGCTAAATTTAGATATTACCGAATCACATACACTACACTGGGGTTTTAATGATGTACGGGGAAATACAAAGTTTACAACAATGTGCTTGCTTACAATAGGCATTGTTAAATTGACAACAGATCTATATAAGTCTCAGCAACGAGGTAGACCATCCAGTTCTCTTGATCGCTTGTAAGAATTTAAATTGAAAGTGGACAGAACGCGTCGTCTCAGTTGTAACGAAAATTTCGCCGGATATTGTATGAAAATTAATCAGTCGATTAAGGTAAGTTTCTAAAATTTAAACACGAAACCTAAATCCTCATTGGTTGTTAAGTGAAATCTGTGGTTTATATAGCTGTGAGTATTTTGTTTCAAACACGATTGTAACTAATTTAGGATAATTGGATCTTCATATTTTGTGCCCTTTAGCTGAATGTTACAAAACGAGTGTATAACTTAAAACGAAATACAGATGGGCTTACATTTCCAGATTAAACAAATATTACTTCACCATCCAATTATCTCAAATTGGTTCCAGTCGTGTTTTCAATTATTTTTCTTACATAGGTATATAAGGGTACAAAAGTCTAGCAGACATAGAATACAAGCGTAAGCTCTTACTGGCATAGTAACAGTGCAAAGCCAGTCGAGTATACTACGGACTCTAAACTTTAAGGTGTGCTGTAGAGTGAATAGTTTACCTAAATTAACTTTGGGGAAAATATACCTCGGAAACTGTTAGTGCCTTGTTATGCTTAAATCATTGATTTCGTCTCTCTGACATCCATAACTTTGACAGTTGTTTAGTAGTATGTTACTAGCTCTAAAAGCAAATGATATATGCAGGGTGAGAGAAATACTTTAACAAATACCAGACACACTCCGTAACCTGGCATGCTAGTAAGACTATTGTTTTCTGCATTCAAAAATTATCAAGATTATGCTTAAATTAAAACCATAATCGTAAAATGCGAACGTTTCAAACTACTGAGCCTCTTTAAAGTTACAGAACTGGAGGGAGCTGTCGACTGCTAAATATGACATCGCGATTTACAATAAAACACATTCAGTTGATTATTCCGAGGTTGTCGTATGTTTCTAATATTAAAACCTATATTTTCATTTATCGATAGTTGTGAATACCCAGTACGTTTCTACAATATTTAAGAAAGTCGATTGTTGCCATGTATTCATCGCTTTCATGTGTGATAGTGAGTGTACGAATCTTTTTGAGATTGGGGACTTGGCCGAACTGTTTTGTCTGTGGCTTCTCCGCTATGTGAATGGGTAGTACATTATGAGTTTAAACCCGATCGAAAACACCGTATTGTGTATGCACTTCGGCATTGATAAGTTACAGGATTTTACGAGTCGTGATGCCATAGGAAATGTCAATCGAAGAGAGGCTGAAAACATGAGAATATATAGCCACAAATTGAACTGTGAAATACAAGACCTTTTCCCCTAAACCAGACATGACTAGGTTGTATCCGAAATATCTTAAACCTTCTTTACGCTTATAAAACTCGATTTACCATAGCAAACAGACTGGATTCGTAGATATATACT